>CAUYSK010113734.1:0-35725 GCA_963575035.1 Avahi laniger
TTTTTTTTTTGAGACAGAGTCTCACTCTTTTGCCTGGGCTAGAGTGAGTGCCGTGGCGTCAGCCTAGCTCACAGCAACCTCACACTCCTGGGCTCAAGCAATTCTACTGCCTCAGCTTCCCAAGTAGCTGGGACTACAGGCATGCGTCACCATGCCCGGCTAATTTTTTCTATATATTTCCAGTTGTCCAATTAATTTCTTTCTATTTTTAGTAGAGACGGAGTCTCGCTCTTGCTCAGGCTGGTTTCGAACCCCTGAGCTCAAACAATCCGCCCGCCTCGGCCTCCCAGAGTGCTAGGATTACAGGCGTGAGCCACCGCGCCCAGCCTATTCTAAGCAAATTTTGAATTAGATGTAATTAATTTTCTACTGAGACAATTAATGAGTAATTATGTTTTTACTGTGCGTAATTAATTTTCTACTAAGAGTTAGTAAAGGTATGATGTTTGGCTTATGCTTTGGACAAAAGGAAAATTCCTTGAAATGTTGGGTTTTTAAGTTCTCTCTAGTAAATATTGTTGAATGTCTGTATTTTTTGAACATAATTATCACCATCTTCCAGTAATGTTTTTGGAACTTTGTTAATCTGATTCAGCCTTTCTCAACCAGGATTCCCTATCCGAATGGAAAAACAGAAAATAATTTTGAGGTACTGTCTTCTTAATTCTCCCAAGAAGGACATATAATGAAACCTGATTCTAGATGCTCGAGATTTTTGTTAATTTATTACATGCAATAGGTTCCATAGGGTAGCAGTAGTCAAACTATAGCCAAGGGCCCAGCCCTGGCTGTAGCCTGGATGTGTGTAAACTGCAAGCTAAAAATATTTTTTACATTTTTTAAAGGGCTGTTAAAAAAGAAGAAGATGTGACAGAGACTCAAACTGCAAAGTGTACCTGACCCACAAAGCCTAGAATATTTACTAGCTGGCCCTTTACAGAAAAGTTTGCTGACCCCTGCCTTAGGGCATTGAACCCCATTGAGAATTGCTGATCTAAAGGAAGGAAACATTTTTATAGTATTTTCACTGAGGTTGAGGATATAGTATGATAATAGAAAAGTTTTTCTCTTTGCTACGGTAACTGACTGGTATATTGGTCCCACTGTAATGCTTAATTCAAGGAAAGACTTCAGATCACAGTATTATAAATAGGTAGACTTTTTTTTGCTTTTTAGAGATAAATTTTAACCATTGAATTATATAGAAAGTTATATTGGTAATGAATTGACAAATTGTGTGAATGTGTTTGTGTACAGATATATTTTAATATTTTTCTCAGTTTCTAAAGATAGAAAGTGGGTAAATTTTATAAAGTAATATAAGGGATGACAAGGGAGAGCCTTAATTGCTTTTATCAGTATTTTAAATTAAACGGCCACATCTATTAGAGAAGGAAAGCGAATAGCTAGTGTTAACTGTCAGATATAATCACATTTGTTTCCTCCTTGTACTGAGTAAGTGTCTTCACCCTACAATTAACATCTCAGGTACCTTGTCAGCAGTATGGAGAATAATACTTAATCAAAAATGCATTAAAATTATTAGATCATAGCATATGAAATAATCAGGCTCTGCCAATGCCACTTAACTACTTGATTTAGTGGGGGAGGTGCCTCCCGCCATTAAACGTGTATTGGCAAATCACAAAATTATCAAGGGAAAAAAAGACCAGCAGGCATTACTTGTAATTTGCTACTGATTTCCTTTATCTCCATATTCACTTAATCATGAAGTTCTTTCAGCATTTTTCTTCTGGAAAATGTCATATCGTCCCTTCTTTTGTCACATCATTCTGGCCTTTGTTACTAAGAAGACTTGAGGCTGCGTGCAGACATGATGGAGTTGCCTGAAACACAGCCTTTATTTTTTCACTCATCTGCTGAAAGCTTTCAGCGGCTGCTCCCCACTAGCCTGACCAGAAATTCGGAGGAAAGATGAGTCTAGCCAGGCTGCTGAGATAGTCAGGAAAGGCAGTACTTAAAGCTGTACTGGCTTTAAGACTGGGTGTGAAGAAGGAAAAGAAAGGGAGGGAATCAAATTAGCCAAAGCAAGGAAGAACAAAGAGAGTTCTAAAGTTGTGTTTTTCAAAATGTTTTATAAATCCTTTGGGTACGGGCAGTGAGGATTTGTTTGGTGAATGATACTTTCTCTCTGGTTAGGGTTATATTAAATAAAAGGTACAAGTCAGCTCAAGTTGTAGATCACTGATCGTTTTGAGTAGACACCATTCAAAGCATTTTAATTACTTCGAATTGCTCATCAAACTTATTTTGGCTCTGGCAATTTAATAACTAATTAAGTAACTTTGTCATTTGTCTCCATCCTGAGGTTACTTGTTTGTCATTGCTCTACCCACCCCACCCCCAGCTAGAAGTCACTCATAATAAAATCAAAAAAGCCAAGTAGTTTATAAAGGTCACTTCCAGTTCTAAAATCTTATTACTCTTTACGTTGCAAAACAGACTACATAGCATTTTTTGAAGGAAAAAAATCAGTTTTTGTATATGTATTTAAATTTGGTACTTGATGTTGATTATCCTAATTGGAGAATTACAGCTTTGTTAAATTGATCGCAAAATAGACAAGGACTATAAATTTCAACTAATAAATGCTTTGTATTTACATTGGTATATATTATGTTAGTCATGTTTGTGTGGAGAACATGGAAACAGCTTTATGTTTAAAATGGTGTTTGTTAAAAATTAAAAGATTCAACTCATATTAGTAGATATCTCACAACTTTAATAGCATTTTCTCCTTTATTTGAACATTTAATTTGCACTTTGGTAATGCCAACAATCTTAGTACATATCAATGGGTGTAAATACTGGTGAATTTTTACCTGTAGGTATAGGGATTCAGATATTCACAAGTGCTGTTGACAATGGGGTGTGGGAGGGGATGGATATAGGTTTGAGAAATTTTAGTTCAGGAATACTTGGGGAACTTCAAGAGGAAATAAATTCACAACAAAAAGTACAAGAGTCTTCTAAGCTGGAATTCTTTGGGGAAATGGAAATATGGCAATATTTAGGGCTCTTTTTTCCCCAAATGAATGGTACTCCCTATGCAAAAGAAAGGGAATAACTATAATGAGGATGCTAAAATCCAGGCCCTGTCTTGTTAAATGTAAGCTCCTTTCTCATATATTGAGTGTACCGTCATGCTCAGTGCAGAACTAACTTTTATACTCATTTGTAATAGTTCTTCTTAGCTCAGGTTTTCAAGTACAACTATTTCACATATACATACACCCACCATTTTACTTGGTTTTTGAATATATTCTTATTTATTAATGCACTGTTCCAAATCTTCTAAAGAAGTAAATAGGGTGTAAAAAACTGACAAAAAGCATTGTTTTAACCTTGCACACATAAACACACACTCTGAGGATATTTTTCACATCGGGAAAATGAAAAGTAGATTGTTGAAAATATTGTTGAAAATATTCTTTTAAAGTGTCCTGTAATCTCTCTGCTCCATTCTTGTGTTTGCCAAGATTAAAATCGTTTGCTATTGACGGCATCATGCCATCAAGTATCATTTTCCTGTGATCACAGAATGTTAAAGGCAGCAGGACCCAAGAGATAATTTCCTTTAGTCCTAAGATTACATTGGGTAACTCATTGAAAATACTATTTGATTAAATTCATTCAGACTATAGATTTGATTAAGGAGGAAAATGTTGGAGGGAAATTATTCTGCAGCCACTTTCTCATTAAGAATGAAAAGGTAAGTCTATGTAAAATTCCACTTTTTCAATCAGTGTTAATTTTCTAAAAGAACTCATGGTGTTAATAATTTAGTGCTGTGCTTACAAGCTTCAAACTTATTGATTTTAATTGGAGTTCTGCATCTGGAAGAAAGATAGGCAGTGAGCAAATCAATTTTGTTTTAATCCAATGCATTTTAATAAGTGTGCTAAAGATTCACCATAACATTACCCGTGATAGTTCGATATTTGCTATAAAGGGCTGCTGTCTTAGATTCTAACCAAAGGTATTTATTTCTGAAAGTACTAGAATGACATCTTTTCATTTTACGTCTAATATAGGCAGCATATAATGAGGCTCTTAAAGTCCATCAAGTTGAAGTGCCCTGTGTGGGCTTGATTAAATAATGGCCTGAATAAATTAGGATACCTGTTTTATCATTTATATATTAACAGAATCTTTGTCTTTCTTTCATTCTATGGCCTTTTCCCCCATTTCCAAATGAATATTTTATAGTTAGGTCTTGTTATTAATCCCAGGCCGTATTTATGTAAAATCCTGTCTAGTCTGTAATAATCCCTTTAATTTTAACCTTCAAGCTATGGTTAAACCTGACCCCTGGTTGAATTGTGTATTTCTATATGCATTTAGCCCAACTAAATTAAAAAATGCCCAGCAGAGTGATATGCAAACTATGGCTCTTTGAGGCCTTTAATCTTTGCATGAGAGTATGAAAGCATCCCGGATTGTCAAGGACATGTGGATCTGGTTAATAGTAATTGCAGATGTGCTTCCAAAATCAGATTTGTATATACCACTGATATAAATACTTGTGTGTATGGCTACTACAAACTCTTTTTGGAGGCATAACTCCATATTCAAGAATTGCTTGCTGTTTTTGCACAACATACCAAAACTTGTGGGATACAGAAAACAACAGTGCTAAGAGGGAAGTTTAATAGCATTAAATGCATACATCAATATCTGATGAACATAGTTGCAAAAACCCTCAACAAAATACTAGCAAACCAAATTCAACAGCACAAAAAAAAGATAATATACCATGATCAAGTTGGATTCCTCCCAGAGATGCAAGGATGATCTAACATACACAAATCAATAAATGTGATACATTACATAAAGAGAATCAAGGATAAAAACCCATATGATCATATCAATAGATGCAGAAAAAGCATTTACTGAAATTCAACATGCCTTCATGGTAAAAGCCCTCAACAAATTAGGCATAGAAGGAACAAACCTCAACATAATAAAGGCCATATATGACAAACCTATAAATAACATCATACTTAATGGGGAAAAGTTGAAAACATTTACTCTAATAACTAGAGCAAGACAAAGATGCCCACTTTCCCCACTTCTATTAAACATAGTACTACAAGTCCTAGCCAGAACAATCAGACAAGAAAAAGAAATAAAAAGCATCCCAGTTGAAAAAGAGGAAGTCAAGTTATCCCTGTTTGCTGATGATATGATCTTATATCTAGGAAACCCTAAAGAGGCTACCAAAGAAGCTCTTAGATTTGATAAATGAAGTCAGTAAAGTTTCAGTATACAAAACCAACATACAAAAATAAATAGCATTTCTATACACCAATAACAGTCCAGCTGAGAAAGAAGTCAAGAAGGCAATCCCATTTCCAATAGCTACAAAAAATAAAATACCTAGGAATAAAGTTAACCAAGATGGTGAAAGATCCCTACAAGGAAAACTGCAAAACACTGATGAAACAAATTGTAGATGACACAAACACATACAAAAACATCTCTTGCTCATGTATCAGAATTAATATTGTTAAAAAGATGATACTGCCCAAAGCAATCTACAGATTCAATGCAATATCTAACAAAATGCCAATGTCATTTTTCACAGAACTAGAAAAAATGAATTCATATGGAAACAAAAAAGTGCCCAAATAGCCAAAGCAGTCCTGAGGAAAAAGAACAGAGCTGGAGGCACATCACATTACCTTACTGCAAATTATATTACAAGTAACCAAAACAACATGGTACTGGTGTGAAAATAGACATATAGATCAATGGAAGAGAATGGAGAACTCAGAAATAAAGCCACATATTTACAGCCAACTGATCTTTGACAAAGCCATCAAGAACATACATTGGGGAAAGGACAGCCTCTTTAATAAATGTTGCTGGGAAAGTTGGATTGCCATATGTAGAAGAATAAAACTGGACTGCTATATCTCACCATATACAAAAATCAATTCAAGGTGGATTAAAGACTTAAATGTAAGACTCAAAACTATAAAAATACTAGAAGAAAACTTAGCAAAAACTCTTCTGAACATTGGTCTAGGCAAAGAATTTATGACTCAGACCTCAAAAGCACAGGCAACAAAAACAAAAATAGACAAATGGGACTTAAATAAACTAAAAGGTTTCTGCACAGAAAATAAATAATCAACAAAGTGAAGAGATAAACCTGTAGAATGGGAGAAAATATTTGCAAACTATTCATTTGACAGGAGACTCATATTGGGAATATACAAGGAAATCAAACAACAACAGTAAAAATCCCATTAAAAAGTGGGCAGAGGACATGGATAGACATTTTTCAAACAAAGATATACAGATGGCCAACAGATATATGAAAAAATGCTCAATGTCACTTATCATCAGAGAAATGGAAATATTAACCACAATAAGATAATCATCTTCCCCTTGTCAGAATGGCTGTGGTTAAAAAGACAAAAAAATAACAAATATTGATGAGGATGTGGAAAAAAGGGAAGTCTTATACACTGTTGGTGAGAATGTAAATTAGTACAGCCTCTATGGAAAACAGTATGGAGATTTCTCGAAGAACTACAAATAGAACTATAATTAGATATAGCAATCCCACTACTAGATATCTATCCAAAGGAAAAGAAATCAATATATATCAAAAAGATGCCTGCACTCATATGTTTATCACAGCACTATTCACAATAGCAAAGATGTGGAATCAACCTAAATGTCTATCAACATACTAATAGATAGAGAAAACATGATGTATAACCACAATGGAATACTATTCATCCATAAAAAGAAACGAAATCATGTATTTTGCAGCAACATGGATGTAACTGGAGGTCTCTATCTTAGTGAAACAAGCCAGGCACAAAAAGTCAAATATTATACATTCTCTCTCATAAGTGGGTACTAAATAATGTGGACATAGTGGAATGACAGACGATGGAGACTCAGAAAGGGGGGGTATGATGAGAAATGAGTGGGTACAAAGTACAGTATTTGGGTGATTGACACCCTAAAAGCTCTGACTTGACCACTATGCAATTTATGCAGGTAACAAAATTGCACATGTATCCCATAAATTTGTACAATTACAAGAACTGCTGTTTTGCAACCTAAAGAAGTTTCTCTCCAGTCGAAAGTAAAAACTCTCAGAACTTTTTTTTTTAATCACATGGGAGAATGGGGATTGACTTAGTATTTCATGTCTATTTTAACATCCTTCAGTATTGAATGTAATCTCCCTTATACTAAAAGTCAGAAATCAAATTTTAGATGAAAAGATAACCTCATGCCAAAGATTTCATCTTAGGAGGGCCCCCAGGAAAATACCTTGCAAACGTCCAAGGGCCACAGTGTATAAAGCATCCTGCTAGGTATCGTGAGGGTGCCTGACACTGAGTAAGACAGAGCTGTATCCTTAATGAGCTTACTGTTGAAAATAGGAAGGTCATGGCAATGAAAGACAATGCAAACATAGTAAAATGTGTGTTTTAATGCAGGTGCAAGTAAAAGCCTGTGGGAGGGCAGAGGATAAAGCAATGAATTATATTTGGTTATTCAGCTTCTCCTAGGAGGCTGGGAAGTTTTTTTGTTTTTTTAATTAGGATGCTGAGATTTTCAGAGATGGAGAAGGAGAGGGAGAGTATTGTAGACTGAGAAATTGGCATGAGTCAAAGGTTCAAGAATAAAAAAATGTAGAGTCGTTCCCTAATGAAGCATTGCATTTAAGTTTGTGTGTCTAAGCTACTACCTACTGAAGCATTGGGCTTGAGACATGGTAAGATATTCCTGGAATTCTTCCTTTGGGCACTTAGTTTTGTTGGATGTTTAAGTTCTATATATGGTTAATACTTTTCATTTGAGCTATCGTGTACTGCTATAGACTTGGCCCTGGGGCCAATGCCAATTCATCTGTTACCTTATGTCTCAAAACTAGGGTTGTCGACTTCTAGTGATAAAGGGAGGAGGGGAACAAAGGGACTCGGCTTCTGATACTTCACAGATTCACACAGCTTCAAAACACTAAGGGATTTAAAGATCATCAAGTCCACATCTCTCCCTCATTATACAGATGGTGAAGCCGATGTTTAATCACTGATTTCTTGTAATTTCTGGGATAAGCAAAATTAAGCCAATTTTGCCTGACCTCTCTGCTCTCTTTACCTCTGTAATACTTATGAGAAACCAGACCTCCTTTCCTTTGGTCAGAGAGGAATGAGCTAAATGATGCAATGGAATTTGCATCCAGCATTTATTGTGATGATAGCCTTGACTTTTGGTTTATTGAGAGAAGAATGTGATTGTTTGCAGGATGTTTCCTTCCTCTTACCCATGCATATAATTAAAGGTTTAAGGGAACTTCAGATCCCAGAAAGTTAGTCAAAAAGACAAAATTAGTTATTTCCTTTAATTTAAGAGGGCTTAGATCCAAAGATGTTTTACCTGGCTGGACGAGGTAATCTGACATTTCTATTCTCAATTAAAATAGCAGGAATGTGAAAACCTCCATATCTGGAAAATGGAGCTAATAAAAGTATTGCCTGTTAGGCCTTTGGGTCTTGCTTGAGGATTTTTAAGATGGAGGAAGTTACGGTTAAATTTCCTTTCATTCTTCCTGTGTTTCATTTTTCTTTGGAAAAAATGTGCTATGTGGTAAAGTGACAATAGAATCAAAGAAATGTCTCATTCTTCTTTACCCAGTTGCAAATTGAACTGTCATACAAACATGTAAAGAACTGCATTATTCACATCCCAGAAAGTGTCCTGCTTGCTTCATTGTTCTTTTTTCTGATCTAAGCTGGGGTAAAAAGAAGAATGTAAGTTAGAATGTAGAGAAAGCTCTTCTCCTATCCTCTCTTGAGTAGGAGGAATTAAGACAAAGGAATATTACCAGTTATCCTTTTATTCTTAAAGATGAAGTAGACTCAAAATTATTAATCAGGAGAAACTCCTCAAACTGCTGTGTTATTCATACAGCTATGTCAAAACCTTTTGTAATAATTTTAATGAAGTTATCTTTTACTAAAATATTTGCATTCTAAGTATTTTTACTAATGAGACCCATTTAAAAATAGGAATAATAAAAGGGAGATGAGAAAGTACTTATAAATTTAATTTTATTTCAGCTTTATGAACACATTTTTCTTGTTGCTGTGCACAATGTTGCTGAAAGTTTAAATAGTTGCTTTAAGAGTACAAAATAATGCTGTGTGAGACCTTTGACTTTATGCTTTGCCATTAAGACCAGGGTTGCAAAGCTGCTGCCTCATCCATCTCAAAACTGCCTTTAAGTGGGTGGTTAAAGACAAAGACTCAACTGTGAGTTGATAAAATGCTGTCTGATGACCACAAGGAATTCTAAATGCATTTCATTTATCTCATTGCATACACGGAGAACCTGGCAGTTTGACTGCTACTTTATGTTGTGAAGGCAAGTTATAATAACCTTTAAGAGAGATATAAAAATGTGAGTACACCATAAAAATAGGTAAACTAAGAACATTTTCTTTATATACTTAGTTAAATATTTTTAGCTGTTATAAACATGGAAATACAAACTTAAACAACTGTCCACATAAAGAAATTTGGCTTCAAGCCAAATTCTTCATGTTTAATTTGAAACATATACAGACACTTAATTTTTATCTGAGTTCTTATTCTGTCATATGCAAAATATAGTGAAGCTCACTGTTTTATTTCAGAAATATAAATCACAGAGGTCTCTTAAGAATTCCATAAAATGTTATCAGATACTTGTAATATGAACCTGAAGTTGTGCAAAGTGGAGAAAATACTCTGCTAACATCACATTCTTCAAAAGTTTAGGAAAATTTATGGACAGTTTCCTTTATCCTTCTCATTATTAAAGTAATCTGAGCATTGACATGATCATTTGAATAATTCTAGGCCTTCATAAAACCTAGCACAAAATTAACAGTTGTTGCTAAATATTATTTTTATTCTTGGACAATTTCACCAATTTGTGGATCTTTTTTATGAACAGAACTGAAAACAGTATTAAGGGTTACTGGAGTCTACAACAAATCACTGATAAAGGTGAAATTGGAGCTGTTGGCTTCCTGACATTGGATCCTATGGGAATTGTGATATGGAATACCATCACTGCTTTGCCTTCCATACCCTAGAGGCTAGCCTGTTCCAGTCTAGTTATTGACATGGAAAATAAAAAGGGGGCTGAGTGTAGTAACCTTCCCAGAAAGTCAAGATTACTTACAGATCGCTTTTCTTTAAGATTATAATATAAAATATTTGGCAATTGTGCACATATACAGGGGCCAATCAGTTGTATAGCAGTTCAAAAGTTGTAAGAAATTATATCATTGACCAACATCTCTCCAACCCCTCCCCCACCCTCCCACCCTGCCACACACAACCACTCCAGCCTGCTCCTGGTAACCATTCCACTCTCATTATATGAGATCAACTTTTTTAGATTTCACATATGACTGAGACTATGTGATAGTTGTCTTTCTGTGCCTGGCTTATTTCACTCAATATAATGTCTTCTAAGTTCATCCATATTGTTACAAATGATTGCTCAAAACATAAAGAATTTCAGTTAGGAGGAATAAGTTCAAGATATCTAACATACCACATGGTGACTATAGTTTATAACAATATGTTGTATTCTGGAAAAAGCTAAAAGAGTGGATATAATCTCCCCACAAAAATGGTAAATATGTGAGGTAATGCATATGTTAATTAGCTAAATTTAGTCATTCCACAATGTATACACTGTGTACTTCAAAACATCACGTTGTACATGATAAATGTATACAATTTTATCTGTCAATTTAAAAAATAATAAAATTATATCATTTAGAAAATGGAAAAGTCCTATTTTAAGTTTTTCAAATATTTTTTTAAGTTTCAATTTTTCAAATTCTTTTAGTGTTGGGGTATTACAAAGTAGACATCGAACAATAGTGTGATCTGTTTATGATGGAAACTAATTTTGGTTTTATAGCAAAAGGGAGTATAGTTTAAGTTATAAATAAATCCAAGCTGTAGTGAGAGAACCTTAGACATAAGAGTCAAGAGATCTGGGCTCAAGTTTGAGCTTTGCCACCAGTTAACTACCTTACATCTTTGAACCAATTTATAACTTCTCTAGGCTACAGTTTTCTCCCTGTAAAAATAGATTCTGCATAAGATGTTTGCTAAGTTCCTGTTTTTCTCAAAGAGTCTCTAATTCTTTTAATTCCAGGGCTCTATATGCCTTCTTAACCTTTTTCTATCTCTACCATCATTTTGATATAAATGGCTTTAAATTTCATAACTTCCATTTGGTGGTATTAGCCTAGGACACACAGGCATACAATAAATGCTTGTTAATGGTGGTAATAAGGAGTTGGATTGAATGACCTATACATTTCCTTCCAGCTCTAAAAGCCTGTGACTGAGGGAGAAGTCAGTTGTGCTTGGATCATATCTGGCACTTTAAAAGGATAGTGCCCTGTGGTCTTGAACTCAGCAGCGCTAAGAGGTATTATATGGCTGTTGACTTTAATTCTTTTACTTTTTTTTCTTCTTACTGTATCTTGGTCAGAAAACACTCAACAAGCTTTTTAGGCAATGTTCATAGTGCAAGTGAAAAATTTTAATATAGCCAGTCATAATACAACAGTAATTTAATTTGAGGTTCATGAAGCCACTAGAGAATGATTTTTATTTACATGTATTCTACTTATTAGATGACAAGAAACAGTATAGACATGAGATTAATCCAGAAAGGCATTTTATCTCTAGCTTGGAAGAACTAATCTGAATAATTCAAATAGATAGCTAAGTAGATATATCTCTAGTTTTTAGTACATCGTTAGGCTAAGGTTTTTAGTTACTCTCTGTGAGTGTTCACCGCATGTCTCTCCTGGTGTTCCCACTTGAGAATTTGAAGAAAGTAAAAGATCTTGCTTTCTAAAACTTGATATCATTAGAACAGTCTTTATTCATTTCCTGTAATAGCCCTCCTCATCAATGAGTCACTGATAGTCCCACACATAGGCCAGTCTTTTTAAAGTGCAAAAGGTTATTTTATAGCTGAGAGCATTCATAGCGTGGGTTTTATTAAGGTAGGAAGACAAGTGCAAATCATAGTAAGTTCAGCCTTAGTCAGCTTGGTTCTTGGTTCTGGAAGTTTCTTTCAGGACACCTGAGCTCAACTCTTCTTGGTCAAATCCTCTGAAAAATCTACCTACTCTATCTTAAATCTATTACGTTTTCACTCGCAGTCCCAAACTGGAGGTCTTACTTAGCTAGCTCAGATCCAAAGAAATAGATTATTTATCTTTGGTTCATTCTTACCTTTGGCTCTCCAAGTCTCACCTTTGGCTCTCCATGGTACTTGAACCTCAAGGCGAATTCTAAATCCGTCTACAGTTTTATTGTTTCTCCTGGCCACCTATTCCTAATGCCCCCAACAGACATGTAATTTGGACCCATTTTCTACAAGCTTTTACCCTTTGTCAGTGTTGGCTATTAACCTCAAAACTCTATTATTAATCACATCTTAGGGCTGGGCACGGTGGCTTATGCCTATAATCCCAGCACTTTGAGAGGCCGAGGTAAGAGGATTGCTTGAGGCCAGGAGTACAAGACCAGACTGGGCAACATAGTGAGACCCTTGACTAAAAAAAAAAATCACATCTTAACCTATTATATGCCCTATAGACTATACATAGATTATATTGGGTAAAACAGTATTTTAGAATACATACACAAAGAGGCTAGGCATGGTGGCTTATGCCTTGAATCCCAGAACTTTGGAAGGCTGAGGCAAGAGGATTGATTGAGGCCAGGAGTTTGAGGCCAGCCTAGGCAACATAGTAAGACCCTATCTCTACAAAATAAAAATAAAAAATAAGAATATGTATGCAAAGAGTATGGGATATGTTACTTGTTTATTGACAGATGCACCGTTCTAGTCTTGAGAATAAGTACAGTTGTCCCTCAGTATATTTCGGGGATCGATTCCAGGACTCCCACATATACCAAAATCTGTGCACACTCAAGTCACTCAGCAGGCCCTGTGGAACACGCAGATACAAAAAGTCAGCCTTCTGTATGTGTTCCAGGAACACTGTATTTTCACTCTGTGTTTGGTTGATAAAAATCTGTGTATCAGTGGACTTGTGCAGTTCAAACCCATGTTGATCACGTTTCAACTATGCTAATTTATGAGACACATACTTAGAAGAAGTGTTGCAGACTTAATTTTTAAAATGTAGGTATGTATAATAAATACCAAAGTTCTCTTGATTTTATTTTAATCTCCAAGTTGTTCACTTTTAGTGTACAGAATTAGATGAGACCCATATGCTTGCCTGGGAAAAATAGGGATAATGAGCTCCCTGTAATCAAAGATACAAATTTCACATTTGTCTGCTCAGTGGTTCCCAAATGCTGATCTCGAGACTCGTGCAAAAATGACTACATAGAAACCATTTGAGGTGCTTTTTAAAAAATACTGGTTGCAGGGCCCCAATCTCAGACAGTCTGAATCGGTAATTTTGGGATGAGGACTAGGTATCTGCATTATTAAAGTTATACAGGTAATTCTAACGTACAGCCAGGATGGGAGAGTACTTAGAGAATCTTTAAGAGTTCTTCCAGCCCTCTGTTTCTGTGGTTTAAGTATCCAAGAAGCATTCTTCCATCTGCCCTTGACTTTCCACAGGAGACAAGCAAGATGATCACCTTAAGTTTTCCCCTTTTGGACTTTCTGAGAGTATTTCCATACTGAATAGTCGTTGTTGTTGTTTTAGTGGTAATGATACCATATGCCTAAGACTTAAATTTGTAACAGTGTACTTATAGCTGAAGGGTGCAAATTCAAGTAAAAGAACAGGTAAAGCAGATCAAGGAATAATGTGAATGCCCTGAGGTGGATCTGTGAGGTTTTCATTTTCACAGACCCGTTTTCTGTGGGGCATGTAGAAAGCATCTACCATTAATTGTAAATCAATATGAGGTTAATTTAGCAGTTCCTCCTATTTGCTGCTCCAGAACTTAGAGCTCTTTCCTGAGCCATGGCTTTGAGAAGGCATTGCAAACACAGATATAGAAGTAAATTGTAATTTTGCAGTAGAGGTAAGAAAGATTTAGAAACTTTAATATTCTTAAATAATATTTGATCTGGATAGAGAGGGAACTGACTTGATTTTCTTAGAGACTCCAAAGAACAATGAGAATGATTGGACAAACCAGCTTCTTTATGTAGGTAGTTTTATTTGCATGACTTTTGCCCTCGCACTAAAAACGGGAAGTAAATCTGTTTTAATAGAGACAGGATACTTTGGTTTAAGATGATGAAGGGAGAATTAGAACTTGAATGTAATCTATCAGGGGTTCAGGAATTGGTAAGTGGGGAAGGGATCTCTATCCCTCAATAGTTAGGGAAGAGAGATTGCACTGGTAAATCTTGTTTCAACTCTGAAATTTAGTGTTTTGCATGAAAAGTTTTAGACCCAAAATAAAAGAGTAGGAAGAGCAAACATTGAGTAAATGATGAGTCTTTCTCGTTTTCTGTCTCCAATTTGCTATTCCTTGATTTAAAATCTTAAATTATATTCATGAATTAGGATTTACTTCAGAGCTTCTTTAAAATGCAGACTGTGACTTGGTTTTTAAATTTTTGATTTACGTGTTTGCAAGAGCCCATTTACTATAGCAAGCAAGGAACAGCTGTATCCTCCCTGGGGTTGATTGTTTCAGTCAAATCCTTTTAAAACACTAATTAAGAAGATTAGGATTTAATTTTTGTTTCTTAACAATAGAAAATTCTTGTTATAAAGTTAATGAATACACACACTTACCAGAGTGTTATCAGAAGGTACATAACCATATATTTTTTAATCAATGGCATATTTCCAAATTTTAGAATTATTTTGTAGCTGTGTCAGAAAAACTGAAAGACTCGTCATGGTTTTTTTCAAGTCTACTGAATTTAGGAAGTTATAGGGAGGTGAACTCATCACCAAGCTATTTGGTGGATATTTTTTGCCACAAGGTACTACAAAGCCAAGAACCTCTTTACCCAAAGTAGGAAGAGGTAACTGTGGGTTAGCCACTATGTGATAATAATCACAATGAAGTACAATGTCTTAGCAAGAGAGGACACCAAGGAAATCAATAATGTTGATACTCAAGTTCTTGAGAAGGTATTATAACAAAATGTGAGCATTAAAGATGCATTTGCAATGTACTAGAAGCCTAAACTATTTTTAAAAGCCCATATGGGAAACTCAAGATGTATTTGTTCCATGTGGGTACTGGAGGCGAGTGGGGATACACAAGTAACTTGCAGTATCAGAGACTTCCACGTGGAAAGTGTATCTTTTAGAAATGAAAAAATCTAATCAAGGGGAATGGGGAAGCTTATAAGGTAAACAGGTCATATGCAGACTGTATTTTAGGCATGTCGAAAAAATAAAATTCACTTAAATAATATATCATACACATTGCCCTTAAATATGACCTATAATATTTCATTATATATGAGCTGTCACACTGATTCAAAACAGTTATGTGTGTGCTGTGTTATTTAGTGAAATTCTTTAAAAGTAGTCATAAGTTTTGAAGTTACCCTAAACAGAAGCAGTTTACTGGAGTAGTAGTGTGTCTATTTGGTGGTCATGGTACAAAGAACTCGATAAGAGAAAAACAACAAATTTTAATGGCCTCTTTGTCTAAAGGAAGATATAAGGGACATGCTAGATCCGTAAATCAATGGTTATGAGAAACTAGGTAAAATTGCAGTAAATGAACAAGGTACAATTGACAAATTAAATATAGGTAGCTCACCAGAACTAAATAGCATCCTCCTATATTTTGAAGGAACTCAAAATTTTTGATTAATAATGCACTTTAGGGGGTTGGAAATCTTGAGTTTCTACTTGATTAGCAATATATCTTCAGCAGTATGAGTTTAAGTAAGGATATAAAGATTGTCTCATGGGAAAAAATTTAATTCACAATATATTATAAGATAAAGGATATTTCTGAATCAGGAAAGGATGGTGAATTTATAAACCTAAGTCATGCCTATACATTTGTTAACCTTAAAAAGCTATGCTTGATTCCAGATTTTATTGAAGCAAAGTTAACTTATTCTGGATCTTCACTGTGAGATGAGTTGTGAAAGTTCAATGGTAATTTCCTCATGAGTGCTAGCAGTTGTAACAAAGGCACACAATCCTATTTCAGCCATTGATGAGAACATTACATATAGAAAGGATCCCAAGCAAAGAAAGAAAGAAATAAACAAAGACTTGTAAAACCTGAAGTGCTTTGCATTCTGTGTTGTTTAGATGGTGATTTAGAAGTGTGGTTGGGGTGATTGGGATATCTGAGTTGGAGACAGAGGAGAGTTAAAAGGTAATATTGGAAGAATGTTACAATTTTAAATGATTCACCTTAGCTTAGGTTAGATGTTCTCTCACTATTGCTGCATTTGCATTAATGTGAAAACTATGTATAATCAGCTGCTTTTTTTCTCAGAAGTGCCTGATCTTTTGTCAAGCATGAGATACGTTTGCTGTATGGGATTGTTTGTGGTAGCAAAATCAGCTAAGCCCGGTTGGTGTGGGTGATCCAGTAGAATATGGACTAGCTGGCAATTTGGTATTACAGTTGTTCTAACAAAGCACATGTGGAGATTCAAAGGAATGTGTATGCTTTAACAAATGTGTTACTGTTTTGTGTGATTTATTTTCCTTCACTTAAAAAATTTAATTCAAAACATTTGTGTTCTTTCTCTCTCCTCATCCCCTTCAGAATAATATAGCTGATCCAGAAGAACTGTTCACAAAATTAGAACGCATTGGGAAAGGCTCATTTGGAGAAGTTTTCAAAGGAATTGATAACCGTACTCAGCAAGTGGTTGCTATTAAAATCATAGACCTTGAGGAAGCCGAAGATGAAATAGAAGACATTCAGCAAGAAATAACTGTTTTGAGTCAGTGTGACAGCTCATATGTAACAAAATACTATGGATCATATTTAAAGGTAATGTGTGTGCTGTATTATTTAAGTCATAAGGTATTTTCATTATAAGTTTTTCTTTTTTTAATTCTATTTTTTGAAAAGCAATGTCTTAAATTAGGATTTGGCAGTCTTTGGCCTCTAGGCAGAATCCAGCTCCATTTATAGTGCCAAATAAACCGTTGTTAGATTTAGCAGCTGTATCCTGAATGCATCCCAGTACTCGGCTGCACCCTTTTTCCACACCTGAACTTTTGGTTTGATGGAGGAACAGAAATACAGCTGGTCCTGGGGACATATCCTTTGTCAGGAAAGAGCTATCCCCCTGGGTTTCCACACACTATTCTCAGTGGTCTAGTCTGTCTCAACCTCAAAATTAATGGAAGATGTATATCACTTATTCCATTGAGTTACGGTGTTTATTTACACATTTCTTTCTCCCACTGGATTTGGCTTACCCAGTCTTCATTTTTTACATCAGTTAGTACAGGGTATGGCACATCTTAAGCACATGATAAATATTTTCAAAAACGGGAGTTAAGTGTAATAATATCTGTTCTCCCCTCGGAAACAAAAGTTGCATTTTTACTAGTTCCAGGATCATAGAATTAGCAGACACCTAAAGGTCCAGCAGATAAAGATGTTACTACATAATGGAAAACTTTGGTTGGTAAAACCCAAGAGTTCTTGGGCTCCCTAGCTAGAAGTCAGGATTTGTGTCTATTAAAATGTGAAGAATAAAAAGCTAAAAAGCTCTAGCTTAGGTTAGAGTTTAAATTATCTTAAAATTGTTTATCCTTGGGTTGAAATTTTTCAAAGGAAGACAGTATTAGATCTTTACCTTTCAATGTTTATATGGGGAGAAGGTTTTTTGTTGTTGATCAATCTGTATGCCAGAAAGAATGTGTTTATAACTCATTAAGCTGTTGTTGGCCTGTGTAAAAATTAGTGCTAATTTTTTATGCTCTGCTGATCAAATACATCCTAGGATATCTATCTATATCTTTTTCAAATAACCTGTCTTCAACTTCCTAGGTTCTTCTTTCTGCTTGATCAGTTCTGCTGTTGACACTGTCATTGGATTTTTAATTTAATTTATTGTATTTTTCAACTCAAAAGTTTCTGGTTTTTTAAAATGATTTAATGTTTCTTAAATTTCTCATTTTGTTCATTTTTTATTTTCCTGATTTCGTTTGTTTCTTTGTATTTTATCAAAGTTTGGTGAGCTTCCTTAACAAAATTATTTTGAATTCTTCACCAGGCAGTTTATAAATCTCCATTTATTTGTAGTCAGCTACTGGGAAACTGTTGTGTTCTTTTGGCAGTAAGATGTTTCCTTGGTTTTTCATTTTTCTTGTTGCCATATGTTGACGTCTGTGCATTTGGTGGAGCATTCACCTCTTTCAGACATTACAGGTTTCAGTGTGGAAAGACATTCCTCTATAGGATGGTGCAAGGACAATGTCTAGGTAGGCTACAGCAGTCTGGCTCCAGTGAGGGCGCAGCATCGTGGTCTCTGTGCAACTCTGTCAACTGATACTAGTGTTGACAAGATTGCAGGGGATCTTCAGTGTTGAAAATGTGGGTGTCCACAGCAATGGTGAGTGCTGTTGGAGGTCTTTGGTAGTGGGGGCTGCTAGGGTCCTTCCAATCACTTTTTCTGTCACCAGGGAAATTATGACAGAGCGGATCCCTCTTAGCACTGGGTCTAGCTTGGGGCCCACCCAAGGTGGCATTGATGTCTGATGAGTGATGCCTGTGGATTGGCCCCAGAGCTGAGGCCTCAAATACAGACATGCCTGGAGGGACTACTGCTCTTGGATCTGGGGCAGTAATGGCACTGATGTCTGAGGTGCAGACACCTTTCACTGCTGTGCTGGTAAGGATGTTCAAAGCACGAATGTTTGTGAAGTAGCCAGGGAACAGGAGAATGGGCATGCACTAAGCCATAGTGGTTCTGAGGGAAGGGAGGGGCCTACCTCTCTCTGGTAGCTGAGCTGCTGTCCAGACCACAGGCATACGCAGAAGGACCTTGGCTCTGGGGTCCAGGGTGTGAGCTAGTTCACTATGGCTGTGGGTGGCTCTGGTGTCCGAGCTATGGATGGGTACAGTGTAGCCACAGATCCTGTCTGGAGTGTAGGCTAGCTTTCAACAGGGACTGTGTGGGTGTCTGGAGCACAGGCACACTCAGAGAGACCTTGGCTCCAAGTCCCAAGGTGTGAGCTAGCGCACTATGGTCATGCCTTAGGTGTCTGAAGCATGATTAAGTGTAGCGCAGCCATAGAGCCTGGGTCTGGAGTGTGGGCACTTGGGGCAGGCATGATTTAGGGGTCAGGAGCTTGCATGGGTTGGGAGAGTGGTAGCTCCTTTCCCCAAATAGCTCAACAGCATCTGCTTCTTGAGGTAGAAGGGTTTTGTAGCCATGTCTCCCTCTCTGGCGTTCCTTGGTAGGAATGGCTGTTGGCTACCTCAATAGCAAGAAATGCCAGTCTCCTCTTGCGGATCAGGCCTCGGGGGACCATGGTGGCTCTCACTGTGTGGTGATGCCAATAGCCTGTGCCTTTCTTCTTTGTTCCTAGCCGTCTCCTGGCCTCTCAGGTAGCTGATCTCATCAGTGATCCTTTCTGTGGGCATAGTCTCTTTTTTTGTTCCAATGTATTGTTGCAGATTCTTAAATGGGCCCTTGAACCATCCCACGGTTATTTTGGTTTGTGAATAGCTGTCTATATTTGTTTTTTTGTGGGATTATGAAGGCTGGTATGTCCTTCCCCACCCTCTTGGTGACTTCACTCTGTCATCACTTTCTTCATCTGTCTGTATCTGTGTTAGTTAATACTGATACAGAAATTCATCATCAATTTCACTGCCTTTTTACAAAGCCTGATTTATTCTAATATTAGATGTGCGTAGAATGAGTGCATAGTAGAATGAATCATTAAACTATGTAATACACTGTACTAGGTGCTGAAGATGTAAATGAGCAGCTCGGTAGTGGAGCTCACAGTCCAGTATTATACTAAAATGGTGCAGATTTTATGATTAAAGTATGTACAAGATGAGGCACAAATAAGCAAGTAGTCACTTCCATCCTTCATTTACAGGAGTGGCATGAAGAAAAGGCCTCCAAGAGGAGGTGATAGTGCTGATAATTTCTATCCAATTTCAGCATTTACTTCTAAGTGTTAGCTGTTACTGTATTTTACTACATACATAATTATTTGGTCCTTTGTGGAATAATTTTACTTTCATATTTGTTCCTAAAAAGCTAATTTAGCAGGTCATATTCTGTTTTAGAAATCTTATGAGTGATCACTTAATTTCAGTAATTTTAGGTTCCCCTCCTAATTTCCTTAGCAGGCTGCTCCAGGAATTTGCTTTCGAGTGTGTGTGTGTGTGTGTGTGTGTGTGTGTGTGTGTGTGTGTTTTATTTGCTCATCGTGGTTTATTCTTTCTGAATCGAATACTGGTAATTCTAGACCTGCTCTAGATCAAACCTGAACCCTTGCTATTAATAATTTTAAGCACCTATGACAAATAAGCTATTTTTTGGTAGCTGACTTAAAATATTAAATAAACCCTCTTTTAAATGACTATTCTATAATATGTTGAAAATTGATACTGATACGGTTTGGCTATTTTACTGGTTGCTTATAGCCTTTGTTTATTCATATTCAGTATTCTCTTGAAAAAATGAGTTATAGCTCTATATCTTCTATTTATATGATTTCACAGAGTTTTTTTTTTAAGTAACAAAGAAGTATATATGTACTAGTCACCTGGTAATTACTTAATCTTTAAATAAATGAAATTAATTTTTTGTTTGTTATAAATCATGATTGTACAATGTACTCAGACCAGTCAGTGATACAAAACCATTGTCCAAGATATCTTCTTAAGGCCGGGTGCGGTGGCTCACGCCTGTAATCCTAGCACTCTGGGAGGCTGAGGCGGGTGGATTGTTTGAGCTCAGGAGTTCGAAACCAGCCTGAGCAAGAGCGAGACCCCGTCTCTACTAAAATTAGAAAGAAATTAATTGGACAACTAAAAATATATAGAAAAAATTAGCCGGCATAGTGGCGCATGCCTGTAGTCCCAGCTACTTGGGAGGCTGAGGCAGTAGGATTGCTTGAGCCCAGGAGTCTGAGGTTGCTGTGAGCTAGGCTGATGCCACGGTACTCACTCTAGCTAGGGCAACAAAGTGAGACTCTGTCTCAAAAAAAAAAAAAAAAAGATGTCTTCTTAAAAGATTAAACTGAATTACTTTTATCACCCATCATTAATTAAAATCTATGATGTGAAAGACTACATTGAAGAACATTTTGCCTTATGGTAAAATTATAGAAATGTACCGCTGGCTGATATTATTTATATACTGAATCTATTTAAAGTAAATAAATGTATGTACTTATATCTGTATATAAACATACATATGCACACAGAGAAAGAGAAATATCCTGTGATCTTATAAACCTTTTCGTACTATTTATTTAAATCACTTTCTTAAATTGACCAACTCATTTATTTTCCATTTATATTAAAATGTAGTATGACTCTGTGGGCTTGAATTTTTTTCCTAAACTAAAATCACATCAAATATGACACGGTTCCGTTTAAGGCATTGAACTTAATTCAAGGCCACATCCTCTTAGTACCGTCAGGGAACTGCATTATCAATCAACTTATGTACTTATTGTGGCCCATCCTTCTATTTCAGGTGATAAGGGGGGATTTTGTAAGTAAAGTTAATTGAGGAAAGTAGGATACGGGTTTTTCTCAGGTTGTTCTCACACAGGATATCATACATAATCAAGACCTCACTGTAAGCTAGAGGAAAAGGTTACTACATTTGAGAGAAAATTATATGCTCTTTGAAACTGCATGCAGTTGTAGTGATTTCCTTGAGACATGCAGAAAATGAACTAGGTATTCATTTTGACTGAGCTCACTGTATAACTTCATTTTTAAAAACAAGAGTAAAACCCAGACAAACACATCAGTATGACCACAGTGTTTTCCTTTAATTTTAGTTCACTGCAGATTTTCTTGACAGACAAAGTTAGTCTTTATGAAGAGTGCTAAAGCAAGCAAACCCTTCCCTTCTGATCTCATAATATTGGAAGAATCTTTTATAATCTTTAAATATTTTTCTAGTTCAGTGTAAATCTTAAAATGAAACTCACTCAGGCATTGAATAGAATTTGAATCATGCCTTTATTTGCAGCTGAAAATTGCCTTTAGATTTCTGCGTATGTTAAGGAAATATTGTCCCCTCCGATACTACCACCAGTATTTATTTTTTAAAAAAAGAATTGAATGAAGTAAAATATTCCAGAATAGTTTGTACAGTTTTCTGGCCTTCTCAGTATTTTTCAATGAAACTGTGTGTGTGCTTACATCTAGTGTATGCTTGATGTCTCTGGAATATTCTTTTTAACATTTTTGTGGCGTTCTCTTATAAAACTTGAAATCAGGGACAGAAAATTTTTTTCCTTATTAAAATACTCTTTTCTCAAAATAGGAATAGCTATAAACTTAATATAACACAGCTCTAAGGAGCGCCATATTAGATTCAATTCAACAGACATTTATTTATTAAATGCCTACTGTGTGTATTCCTCTCATTCTGCATATTTGCCCTGGTCAATCTCATCTACTTTATTCTGACAACTTGTAAATTTATGTCTCTGGTTGTAACCTTTCTCCTCAGCCCCAGATACATATTTATAACTTGCCTCATATTAATAACGTCTGGTTACACTAAGTACAATAACCCTAAAACTGGTGAAGTAGCATTTGAACTAGGTCTTGAGTATAATTTTAGTGGGGTTTGGGATGTAAGGGTGGGGTATGAACAAGGCATTCCGAACTGGAAGAAAAATGGCTCAGAGGTGGTAAAGTGTCTAGCCATATTCTAGGCAAAATGGTCTCTTCTGTACCTTGCTGTTTTATAAATCTCACGTGCTGTGTTTTTTAAATTGTGGTAAAATATACATGACATAAAATTTACCATTTAAAACATATAGTTCAGTAGCATCAAGTACATTCACATTGTTGTGCACCCCTGACCATCATGCACTTTCAGAACACCTTCACCAATTGAAACTCTGTACCCATTAAATAATATTAATAACTTCCCTTCCCCCACAGTTCTTGGCTACTACCATCCTACTTTTTGTCTTTGTGAATTTGACAACTCTAGATACCTCATATAAGTGAAATCATATAATATTTGTCCTTTTGCGACTAGCTTATGTCAATTATACATGCCAGTTTATGTGGCCAATGTTTTGATTGGCTATTGGGTTACTAGACCAGCTCACTAAATTCAACATGTGTGTAGTATAAATAATGCTCTCTCAATATACATTATGGATATATTAAATATTTTTTATAAACAAACGAATTCCAAGTTCCATAGAGCATTTCTTTCCACTTTGGCCAAGTATCTGCTTTAGCAGCAAACAGCTGGGGTTCAAAGCCCTCATGGGGTGACAGAGTCGATGCTTCAGACACCAGTACTTTGTTAACGCTAGCATCTAACTTATTTCCAATAACTAGTACAACTCTAGAGCAGTTACTCTTTAGGTGTTCTGAATTTGGGGACAATTTCCTAATCGTGAATGACCACCCATGTTGATGTATGATTTAACTCTTCCAAACTAATGTTCAAATGTGTGGATATTTTTATAAGTGGAGAAGTGGAGTTTTTCCTTCAGGGCCTTCCTACACTTAAATGTGTTGGGTTTATGGCTATAGTTTATAGTCACTTGGTTCTTTAGGAATTATAAACCAGTATGTACATACCATCGTAGCCTTTTAAATTATTTAGAAAGCAAACCAAACACACTTATTTGCACTCTCCAGCACTAAATTCTTTTACCAGATATCAAAGGTATTTTGTCATCTCCCAAAATAATAGGATGATAGGGTCTAGGTTTTTTTTTTTTTTTTTTTGGTTTTGTTTATGATTGATGATTTCATGGAACCATTGAGACCTGCTGTGGACAAGGAATTGATCAGAAGATCTTTTGTGGGTTAAGCTTCCTTGAGCAGGGAGGAGCCCCGCTAGCCCACCCTTCCCATCGGTGCCCACTCAGGCCTTGCATCAGGCCCATGCCTGCCTAGAAATCTTCCAAATGTTCAGATCTGTGGTCACCCCTCAGTGAGGCTTGTCTCCACAAGTGGCGGTCAAAAGGAGGTAGCCAGGAAAGCTATCCGGTAGCTTTGGTCCCCTTCCTGTCCAGAGGAGTCCTAGTTCTGCTGAACAGCTTGCTTGCTAGTAGGAAGCCTTATTTTCAGATCTAGAAATTGCTTAGTCATAACTGTAATAACTCAACGATATATACTACTTTGTAAAGTCACATTTCAAGCTTTCTATGAATACTTTTTAGTGACAGACAGTTGGCAAGTTTCCATTTTGAATTGATACAAACAAAAAGGCACAAAACGTTTTAAACTTGGAAAACAGGTGCTTTCATTCATGTAGACCTGTGAAACAGATAAACGTGATGTATAAGATCTTTTTCTTTTAAATGTCAGGTGAATGGAAAGCTTTCTGAATTCATAGGATAGAATATAGTGCTTGTTAGAAGCAAACAGGTAAAAGAAAAAATTCTTAAGCTATATGCCGTTGTAAGAACCACTTTTGTCTTCTCTTTCAAAAAGTATAAAGATGCATCAGGTTCACAATTCTCAGGTTCTCAGTGCCTGATTTCTATACACAAATACAACTTACATGAACCTCTTCTGGAACTCCTCTTCCCTCACCGCTATTGTGGGAATTTATTTCCTTTCTTTCCTACTGTAGACACCGCCGCTAACAAAGACTCAGCTTGCTTTCCTCGGTTCAAGCTGGCCAGCTACAGCAGGACAGAGTGGATGTCAAGATTAGCAGAAGAGGTGGAAAAGTTAGGGGAACACCATTTCTCTCTCTCTCTCTCTTATACATTATACATAGTGTCAGCATCAAGAAAGGAGAATCCTTTTGTCTTAATTAACTGAGCCCTCCCTCTCTGGTCCCTAACCCTAGGCCATGTCCCATTCCCTGCACTACAATGTCAGTTCACCTCTGTTTCTTCAACCCTCCCCCATGCCCTAAGCACTCATCGTCCTGTCACTGGAGTCCATTCTCTGCCTTGATAAAGTCTCAGCCCCATGGAGATGCTTGGAAATTTTAAATTGAACTCCTGACTACCTCCCAGGGATTTTAGAGTTTGAGGACTACCAGCAGTGGCTTGAAAATCTTCATCCCACAGCTGGGGCTGTAAAGGTGAAAAATGTGTTTCTGGCATCCCAAGTTGAAGCGCAACACTGAATATATTTTTCCCCTAGAAAAATTGTTAAAGTATAAATAGTAGTGAGTTTCTCTGGTACTCTTCATGCTACATTACGAATACATTTGTGTGAAATTGTCTTTTGGGAGGACTACCCCAGGAACCTAGATATTATTTTTATGGGAAAACGTTTACTTTCAAAATTCCAAATATCTTACTTAAAAATTGATTTTTGGAACAAAACCCGGTTACAGCTTCACTGCTGCCAGTATAGCAAACATTCTACTCTAGTCAGCTCTGTGGTCCCACAAAAATTCAGAGAATACCACTCATGAAATGGTATGGAAAGAAAGGTATCCCTAGTATTTCAAGCTATAGATTTTTTAAAAAAAGAGTTTAATGATTTATTCTTATGTTTAACTGATAGGAATAGTGTGTGGGTGCACATCTGTTTTAGAATTCAGATACATGTATTTCTCCCCCATGAATCCCATTTCTTCTAGTTCAGCTCATCATGAAGTTAATTCCACCTGGAATAATCATATGCTTTTTAAGCTACAGACTTCCTTTTTCTTATCTAATTACATCAGAGTAAAAATAAACAATATTCTTTCTAGGGCCCATGTGTGTACCAAAAATGCCCAATAATCATGGCTGATAAAAGTTGGGAAATTACATTAAAACAAATGAAAACCAACAACTAAAATATGGCAAAATGTCCAGTGTCCTCAAACTCTGAATCACATGTGAACCACTCGAAATTTCTGCAAATCTCCACTTACCTCCTCATTCTTTAATGTAACTGTCTTTTCCTTTCAATATTATCATTCAAGATAATAATTTAAAGCTATGGTTTATTTTTTTCTGGGTTTAATAAAATTACTAATAGTTTAATAATAACATAATACTTTAATTTTTTTTAGCTATATCATAGGCTTAAATAGGTTTGGAGGGGGAGTCTAAGCTCAGAACTTTACTTTCATTTTAATGCTGTATGGAAAAAAATATATTCTGGGTTCCAGGCTAAGACTTTGAAACATATTTTAGAATCTGTGCATTAGTATGTGAGATTTAACATTTTTGCTAGTATGTAATTTTGGCTTAGGTTTGTAATTATTAAATTGTTTGACTTTACAGGGTTCTAAATTATGGATAATAATGGAATACCTGGGTGGTGGTTCAGCCCTGGATCTTGTAAGTATTTTAAAATAATTGTACACATGTGTGCACACGTGTGCACATTCACGTGTATCTATAATTTTTGTTCTTTTAATTGAAGTAAACAATTTCTCTTGGGCAAGCTAAGTAGTTGCTTTAGTTAATGTGTTCAAATTAAACTCTTTCTTCAGGACCACTATCCTTATGTAGGTACCAGATATATTGTAGGTTTGAATATGTTCCTGACATTCTAAGAGTATATAAAAAATGCAAATAGATTAATAAAATAAAGTCCCCCAAATTAGACGTGGGTATGTGTAGATTGCAGTAAGTTTTAAGTTTGACTTTTATAAGCTTATTCCTGAAAAGACTGAGTGTTCTTAGATTTTAAAAAAATATGTAGTATAGATAACTGTCACTGAAAATGGTTGTTAGGGACTGAATGTTGTGTCCTCCCAAAATTCTGTTAAAATCCTAACTCCAATGTAATAGTATTAGGAGGTGGGGTCTTTGGGAGGTCATTAGGTCATGAGGGTGGAGCCCTCATGCGTGAGATTAGTGCCCTTATGAAAGAGGCCCCAGAGAGCTCTGTAGCTCTTTTTCTATCACGTAAGGGTACAATGAGAAGAAGGCCATACGGAAACCAGAAAGAATGCTCTCAGCAGACACCAATCTGCTGGCACCTTGATGTTGGACTTCCTTCCCGGCCTCCAGAACTGTGAGAAATACACTTTTGTTGTTGTATTCTGTTATAGCAGCCCCAACTAAGATAGTGTTTCTAGGGTTCTGATGAAGTAGGGCTACAGATCCAGTTCTCTACAGAGTTCTCTCTACACCTCTATAGGTCATTTTGAAATGTGATGGCATTTTGGGTTGTCATAATAACTTGGAAGTGCTGCTGCTATTTTAGTGGGCAGGGACATCAGAATGCCAAAACCCTGCAGTGTTCAGGAAAATTCCACTTGGCGAAGATATGTTTATACACAGAATGCCTTTGAAAAGCACTGGTTGTTTTCCCAAGTTAATGTCATCCTATAATGATTTTTCTGTCCTTCAAAATCTTTATTAATATGACATTAAAATTCAATGTGCATTATGAGAGGTGACTTTGTGTAGTAGAATACTACTGGGCTGTCCTATGGGAGTTTGAGGTTATAGCGCTGGCTCTACTCATAACTAAATCTGTGACTGTGAATCAGACAATCAGACAAATTTCCTGGACTTGGCTATCCTATAAAATAAAGAAGTTGAATTAAGTTATTTCTATGTTCCCTTCCATCTTTAATATTATATGTCTTTTATTTGCATGCTTCTTCCTTTGAAATTATAGAGTATGCTGTTTCTAAGAAGAAGGTGTTTAGGTGAAGATTACTAAGTAATATTTTAATTCTTATTTTTTAAGTGGAAATGAGTTTTCCTAACTGAAAGAGAGTAAATATTTTTAAAAGGCTTTAACCTTGACTGCCAACTCAAAGTTTCAAGTATTCCTGTGAACAGAAATGGCCATAAGAGATTTTCTTCCCTTTACGTCGAACCATACTCAAACCATTCTAAAGAAATAGTAATTAAACCTGATGGAGAGCCTAATCTACTGCTAGGAATTCATGTCAGTTTAATCAGTTGCTAAATTTGGTGATCCTTCCTTGTGTCTAATCTAGTTCTTATATCCTAAAGCTTGAGTTCATTTTTTTCTTTCTTGTCTGTGGTGAGAGAACACCATTGGTGTTTCTTCGTATAATAATCCTTCATGTATGTGGAGTCAAGCTTCATTCTCCTCTTGAAATTAAATAATCTCATTTTTATGTGTCTTATCACAGAATCTTATTATACAATAGTTTGTTCATTAGCTCCACAGGAAGCCTCTCAATTGTTCCATGATCGTCCTTCCATTAATTTGAATATTGAGAGTCCTTTCCAAATTTATTGGTTCTCTTTTCTGGTCCCTCAAGGTGCTTACCATGTCTTTTCCCTGTTTTGTAGGCATTGACAAAGCTAGTTCATTCTGTTCATCAGGATCACTGAGAGCAATGCTAAGCATCAAACACTGGCCTAACTCCAAATAACAACCCTGATCTGTATATCCTAGTAGTATTAGTTTGACCAGTTTTATGAAGTCTCCAAGTGAAATTATTGTGAGTTCTTAATCTCCTCCTTCCATTCTGATCTATGCTTAATAAAACGATAGCAATTAGTATAAATTCAACAAATTAAAAAGGTTGTCAGCACTGTATTAGCTAAGAATAAAAAAAACCTACATCTTAGTCCCAGTTCTACCACTGATTACCTGGCTAATAATTGGGCAAGCCATTTAACCTCTTTGTGCCCTAATTTACTCAAATGTTAAATGAAGAAATTGGATTAGTCATCTCTAGTTTTGTTTTTGAAGCTCTAAAATTCGATAATATCATGATTTAATTATAAACCTCATTTAACTGGACTTTATAGGGAGAGCAAATAATGAGAAAATGTGCTATTCCTTTTCCATATGTACTCCTATACAGATGAGAGCTATCATTTGAGGAATCTAAGAAAGGATTAAGTGTACAGAAGGGCTCTGCGACCAGGAACAAGAGGAAACAAGAGGGATATTGAGCAGAGAGTTTCTCACTTTGAATGGTGCCTGGGGCCTGGCTAATGGAATAACATAAGATTATGACATGTCATTTATTTCAACATTATATAGTGTGTACTTCAAGAGTCTCTCCCATTCTAGAAAAACAATTAGTTGTATGTGAGCAGATTTAGAGCATGGTGTGCATTATTTTATTGAATTTATTATACCCTAGTTCTTTCCAAAAAGAATTGCAGTGGCTTACAGCAAAAACACATATAATAAGGTGAACAGAATAAAACATGAACACCAAGAAAAAAAGGTTGGGAACAATATGCTAACCACAAGAGAAGGCATAACATAGTTTGCTGCATTGGCAACTGGCTGGAAGTCAAAGGAGTATAGGGAGGATCCACAGGCCCACAATTGTACAGTCTTTGAAAGAGCAAATGTCCCTCTCTTGTATATCCTTATTTGACAACAGAGGCAAATTACACAAGGTCAGTATACTGCCCCAGAGCACAGGTGTTACCTATTAGAAACATGGCAACGTCTCCAGTCATTGGAGAGAAATTCAATTATGCTTTCCAGGACAGTAGACCAAGATCCTGGCATTATCTCTCCCAAGGTCATATTGGAAATAGAAAAACCACCTCTGTTTCATCTACTTCACCTTCTTTCCCTTTCCAACTCCCTTTTTTCTCCATTCTAATCATTACGAACACGTCTAAGGAAACATTCTAGCCACAAGGTTTGGGACAGTTTTCTGTGTGACAATGAACCAGAAAAACTCACCCATACCATCATCCCGTGCCCATTTTCCTGCCCCAGAGTCTGCCCCCTCCATCCTCTTCCAATACCCAGTTAGTTGAAATTTTACTTTTATTAAATTTTAAACTAATTCTGAAATACAACAAATAAGTTCATGGATCTTTAGGACCCCTTTTTTCTTGTTTTTTACTGAAATATTTTTGAAAATTCTGTATCAGGTAATATACTGGCTTATTAATGCTATGTTTAAATGTCCTTCTGAATGATAGCTAGTACTCCTTTATGGACTTTGTCCTATTTCTTAAGTAACCAAGGGTATACCTCCTCTGGCCCTGCCAATGTTTTATGATCAGGTGATGCTAAGTACTAATTTTAAGTAGTATGACATTTGTCCTTTAGTTGTTTGCTAGTACCTCAGCAGTTTATTGCTATCCATCAATAAGATAATATGCCATTTTAACCTTCTCTAAAAAACTTTAGAAACTACTTTAATCACTACTGTTTAAATAGAAACATTTGGGGTGGAAGTTCATCGATTTAAATGTAAATAGATAATGTTACCCAGGAAAGGGACCTATTGAATTACAAACATCCCTGGAGTATACTATATACCCAGACCACAGTTAATATTAAATGGTGAGACCTAAGTATGGGTTCTATTTTAAGTTGTTAAATTTCAACATGAAAGTGCCCTTTATTCAGCATAAATATGGCATTCATGAAAGATGAAGTGCACAAGGTGCCAAAGAGCTGTGGATCTCTCCCGGTGTGAGGCAGAGTGGGCAATGTTTGATTTTCACCACCTCTTCCCTCCTTCCAGCAAACAGAACTCTACCTCGGCTCTGACTTTAGATTCCCACCCTTTCCTGTAATAATATTGTACAGTCCACTGTTTGTGCTTTATGAGGTACCAGAATTTTAAAATAACCATTTATTTTAAAGAGAGATTTTCAGATATTCCATTACAAGTTCTCCTGAAACCTAATCATTGCTTTCCTTGTATTCCAGTTGGAACTATTGGCTTCGGTACAGGGATGGGGAAAGAAATGGAAATGTGTTACATTTATTTGAAAAACATTATCCCTCTATGATTTAAAAAAATTTATAATGAAAGTCTGAATGGTTTAATTATTATATTCCTGGCTAAATTTACAATTTGAATCTCAGAAAGGCTCTATTTTTTACAGTATTATTGAAACACATAAATGGCTGATGAATATGATCAAATAGTTGCTATGAAAATCTTATGGATTTTCTGATCTAAAAATCAGTTTAGTGTCAATATGTAATAACTTTTTAACAGCAAATGTCAGAGTTTATATAGCTGATTTCTTTTTTTCCAAGAAAAGATAACTGGTTCTGTCATTATTTAAGCATATTTCTTAAATCTTTGTAAATATTCAGGAACCTTAGAATTCGGAGCCTAGTATATAGATGAAAGTGCTTGTATTATCTTTCAGTGTGAAATGTAATCATTTAAAAACCTGTTCAGCCTTTCGACTTAACTCTTTTGCTTTCTTCCTTCACATTTAAAATTTCCTCATTTGTTTAAATGTTGGTTTAATAAGCAGAACTGCTTCATGTATCTAAGTGATTTATTTCAAAGATATCAATTCCAAATTTTATGTTTCCAAACTTTCATACGTGTGTATGTGTGTGTTTTGCCCCTTAAGCTTCGAGCTGGTCCATTTGATGAGTTCCAGATCGCTACCATGCTAAAGGAAATTTTGAAAGGTCTGGACTATCTGCATTCAGAGAAGAAAATTCACCGAGACATAAAAGGTATACAGAAGTCTAATATGAACCTGAGAAAAATAGGTGCATTCTGAGGAAGCTGAGTTTCTTTTTTTCTTTTCTTTTTTCCTCCTAGCTGCCAATGTCTTGCTCTCAGAACAAGGAGATGTTAAACTTGCTGACTTTGGAGTTGCTGGCCAGCTGACAGATACACAAATTAAAAGAAATACCTTTGTGGGAACTCCATTTTGGATGGCTCCTGAAGTTATTCAACAGTCAGCTTATGACTCAAAAGTAAAGTATTACCTCTACAAACGATTTTGTTTTTATTAATAAATTTTAGATAACTCACTGTCTTAGTTAATAAACTGCCTTATTTTTCCTTCTTTTGTAAGTGTTTCTTAAGCTAGAGTTATATCATATTTTGCTACTTAATCATAAATTCCCTTGATGTTGGTAATATTAGTAACCTATTCACTTCAGTCGCTTTCCATCCCACTTGGAATAAAATCCTAAGTCCCTACTGTGACATATAAGGCTCTATATGAGCTGGCCATTGTCTGCCTTTCCAGCCTCATCTCTTACCACTCCCTTCTATACTCCATCCACTTCAGCCACAGTGGCCCCATTGTTGTTCCTCAAGCATAGCAAATACACCTTGGCATCAGGACCTTCGGAAGTGCCCTCCCTTCTGTGTGGAATAACCTTCCTCCCAATCAAGTGTCTGCTGAAACGTCACCCACACAGAGACGTCTTCCCTAGTAAATTTGCAACTCCCTTGACCCCATCATTTGTTATTCTCTTGCTCTGCTATATTATTTTCTTCACAGAACTTAGCACCATCTGACATTACATTATTTATTTATTTATCTGTCTCTCCTACTAGAATGTAAGCCCCTTAAGAGCAGGAATTTTTGTCTGGCTTATTTACCACCAAAATCCTCTCTGCCTAGAATGGTAGCTGGCACAAAGTCTGGAATTCAGTATTTTTTTAATAAATGAATTCTATTAATAAAAAATTATTAATGCCACATTTCTTGAGAGACTTTAATACTGTATGACCATTAGATTCCACAGGCTATTTTGTGGCAGTATATTGGAATGGAGTTTGTTTGTTTGTTTGTTTGTTTATTTCAGCATATTACTGGGGTACAAGTGTTTAGGTTATGTATGTTGCCTTTGCCCCACCAGAGTCAGAGCTTCAAGCATGTCCATCCCCCAGACGTGCACACCACACCCAATAACATTCATCGGGTGTCGAGCAGATGGGAAGGGGGAGGAGTGGAATGGAGTTTCAGGGTGATATGTACATATATATATATATATATATATATATATATATATGTTTTTTTTTTTTTTGTCTTACCTTAGGCTGATATTTGGTCATTGGGAATTACTGCTATTGAACTAGCTAAGGGAGAGCCACCTAACTCCGATATGCATCCAATGCGAGTTCTGTTTCTTATTCCAAAAAACAATCCTCCAACTCTTGTTGGAGACTTTACTAAGTCTTTTAAGGAGTTTATTGATGCTTGCCTGAACAAAGATCCATCGTTTGTGAGTATATGTTGCTATTACTACTATTTGTTTTCCATTCTTAGATCTACCTATAATGAAGGCAGCTTTTCCTGCAGTGGGGAATACAGTGCATGTGAAAATTGTGTAAGATTCATTTAGGAACCTGGTTCTTCCCTCTGTATTGCTAATTCTATTCAGTTCTTAACCAGATCCTCAGTTCCTTTCCTCTTTTCTCTGCATCTTTTTCTTGGTCTCCAGCTTCTTCCTTATTCTGTTGATCATTTCTTATTTCAAAGGGAAAGACATTCAAGAAATAAAGTTCATTTTATATTATGTTATCATTAAAGTATATGTATAAATACAATGGTTTTTATTCAGCTGTTTTCATTTTTCATGAAAGTTATGTTTAACTATTTTTATTTCATGATTTATTTATTTATTTATTTATTTATTTATTTTTTTATAGACATCCATGAGTGGTAACATTAATGAGCGGTAACATTAATGTTTAGAAATGTCAACATGAAATTGTATACTTTTCCTAGTCTAGTGAGCATCACTCATTTACTTGGCGAATTTGATTACAGTCGTTTTACTGTTGTCATAGCAAAGCTGCTTTGTGACTTCTAAAGACTAGAAATGTACAAGAACTGTCCAAGCTTGATATAACTATTTTAAGTTGATAACAGACTTTCTGATATTGCTATAATAAAAGGGAGGTATCCCCGCCCCCAGCACCTGGTGTTTGCATTTAGAGTCAGATAATAACAAAATTACAGCCTTGCTAGTTTTCATCAGTTTTTCCGATTTATAGTAAGTGTAATTAAAGTTTTTTAAAGCATTTTGTGAAATGTTTTTCAATTTTTACTTCACTTTCTAAATCCTATTTTTCTCTGCTTTTGAGAAGGCCCTGTCTGCCAGTTTGTCAGCTTCCACATTAGGCTTCTGCTCATTAGGCTTCCACAAATTGGGGTACTAAAGTAGTAACTTTAATTTGGTTGACTTGAGCCACTTCAATAATAGAATTAGCTATTTTCCTACAGCATTTTGTCTTTATGTCTATAGACATACTTTTATACCTTTAAGCTTAATAATTCAAATGATTTTTACCACCGCTTATAATCATAAAGAGTCTAGAAATAGTGATGCATCCTTAATTTTTTCCTTAGCGTCCTACAGCTAAAGAACTTCTGAAACACAAATTCATTGTAAAAAATTCAAAGAAGACTTCTTATCTGACCGAACTGATAGATCGATTTAAGAGATGGAAGGCAGAAGGGCACAGTGATGATGAATCTGATTCCGAGGGCTCTGATTCGTATGTACAAATTATTTAATTTGTATGCGGGTAGCCCATTTTAATATTGCATATCTTTTTGCTATAATCCAATGTGCTTGTTCTGGCATAAAATATAAACCATATTCTGAGGTTTCACTTTAGAAACTGTGAAAGTCTTATTCAGTCACAGTCTGTGGAATACAATGAATTTGGAAACATGTTTTTCTTGGAAGTGAATAGCTCTACTTTTAAATGGTCTCGGTCTAACCCCTAGTGGATACTTGAGTATATTACAAAATTTTGGAATAGGATTCAATTAAGAGTGTTATATTAGTTTGCCCAAAGCAATAAGGAGCTGGGTCTTCTCATACTTTGATGACAACTTGCAAAATCCCTCTGGTTAACTGACCTCCAGGCTTTTCCTACCTCTTGGCCACATACCAAACCATGATCAGAGTGGTACATTTAAATATTCATTTGTGTACTATTTTTACCCCTTGATAAAGCTGTGGTGTTTTTTAATGGCAATAGTTATATGAACAATTCAACCTCTAAGTGCCTAACTTCATTTAGACTAGGAAAGTCTATAGGCTACACCAGAATTTACTCCTCCGATAGCTAAACTGGCACAAAGGAATACCAAATGTCTTTAGATAGTACTCTCAGATTCCTTTATTTATCAGCAATTGCCCAACCTTTGAAAGGGGTAACATGTATCAGGATATTTTGTACCCTGTTCTAATGGTTGTTAGCCTTAGCTGCCCATGATAGTCACCCAAGGAACTTTAAAGCAATCAAAAGCCGTGCTACTGGAGATCATAATTCAGTCTGGGGAGTGGTGGGAGACAGGTATTTATATATGGTAGAAGGTCCCAACCTAGAGTTGGGAACAACTGCTATTCTTTAGTAAAATGTAGCTTTCACCTGAAACTGAGATCAAATACTTTTTTATATTATGGGTTTTTAAACATTGGGATAATTATCTCATCCAGTTCTACCTGTATTGATTTGGTGTTTCCACCAAAGTGAATCATTTAGGAATTTATAGGGGTATCTTTGGCAATTTCCTTAGGGAATCCACCAGCAGGGAAAATAATACTCATCCTGAATGGAGCTTTACCACCGTGCGAAAGAAGCCTGATCCAAAGAAACTACAGAATGGCGCAGTATGTATATGGAGATAATCACTTCCTCTTGATAGACTTTTTTTTTTTTTTTGAGACAGAGTCTCACTGTGTTGCCCAGGCTAGAGTGAGTGCCATGGCGTCATCCTAGCTCACAGCAACCTCAAACACCTGGGCTCAAGCGATCCTTCTGCCTCAGCCTCCCGAGTAGCTGGGACTACAGGCATGCGCCACCATGCCCGGCTAATTTTTTCTATATATTTTTAGCTGTCCAATTAATTTCTTTCTAATTTTAGTAGAGACGAGGTCTCGCTCTTGCTCAGGC
>CAUYSK010113736.1:0-40970 GCA_963575035.1 Avahi laniger
AAGCCACTATAGGGTTAATTTGTTAAAACTTTTTAACTAATGCTATCTGCTTCTGTACTAAGCTTGCTGTACTAAATCAAGGGGGCTGGGAGGAAAACGCGCCCGGAGGTTGTAGTATAGGAATGTTTGATTAATAGAATAAATAACCGGGATGCAAAGATTATAATCTACTCATGGCACCAGGACGTCTATAAAAAACACCGGACCCCTGGACAAAGTAATCGTAAACCTGTTAATAATTATCTTGTCTTTGTTCTTTATGTTTCTGTTGTACATGTGTACAAGCACGTAACTCTCTTCTAAAAAAAGGTATAAATTGTCTATACTTCTTTGGGTCGGGGCCACTCTCTAATACTGCTTTGCGGACAGAGATGGTCGCTGACCAGCTAATAAAGACTCTCAATTTGGCTCAAATTCTCTCGCAATTCATTCGTGTCCTCACTCTATAACACTGGCAATTCTTACCCTTAATATGTTTTGTCAGGCAAGTCTTCAGTACAGATTAAAATGAAATGCCAAGTAATTTCCACCTCTTGGCCGCTGGTGTCTGTGAACAATGGGGAGTGTTTTGATGAATGTCAGTTAATGTCACTTGTGCTCTTGTAGATTCCGGACTGAGAAATGGGGGCTCGGGGGCGGCTGTCTGTGTGTGGAGAGGAGGGATGGGGCAGATTGTTCTATACTCCCCGCTTCTGATGTGGTTCACAATAACTGAAATTGAAAGTGAACTGAAACCAAAATCAGGATGCCTAGATCAGATGACCCTTTGTTGTTAATTAAGCAAAAAGCATAAAATATGATTTCTAAGAGCCGGGTCCACTTGGAAGAGGATTTCTTCACATTTAGGGTGATGGTTGGGCAGATTCTACTTCAGTGGAAGGAAAGGGGGGGTGCTGCGTTGCTGGGGTCTAAGGCTTTGGTTCGGCTGGGACGTTCGCAGCAGGGCTCTCCACGGTGGCATGTTGGAGTCTGTCCCCTGCCCGCCCGGGTATCTCCTGACAGCAACTGGACCCCGCAAGCCCCAGGCAGAGCCTTGTTATCTCTTTTCCTGAACATGACTGCCTTTGCGATTTTGCATTCCAAATTCCCAGCGTGGGGTAATTGGGAAGAGTAGGACACAAACTGAAGCACCAGCAGAATTCTGTCACCCAGGGATTTAATCCTCACCTGCCTCGTGCCAGCGTGTGCCCTCTACTTACTTCCTTGTCCTGTGCCTGAGCTTGATTGGGAGGATTTGGTCTTTGCCCGTTCTCTTGCCGCTTGGAAGAGGAGCTTTAACTGGAAATTGCTGACTAATTTTACAGTCGTGTAGGTAACAGTTAACACTTGTGTCCAGTAGTCATCGTGAACCAAGTCTCTCCGTGCTCAAAGTCTAGTAGGTTACGGTGGCCTTCCCGTCGCAGCCACCAGCCTGGGGACTCGATTTGGGTGCTTACATGTTTTTTCACCGGTTTGTTTTTTGAATCACTGGTTACCAACATTTGTAGCTTTCTTAGACGTTGAATCAGAAAAAAATTCTTGGGATGTGTGGAAAAATTCTCTTCTAGAATGTGACCAGAATGGAAGTCCCAAGGGCAAGGAAATAAAAAAAAGGAAAACAAGGTATGTTGGGCTCAGCTGTTCTCACTTGTACCCTGTGCTGGTTCCTCTCCGACTTCGTCTGGTTTGCCCACACAAAAACCCTCTGAACGCGTTACTGTGCCCATTTTACCCACAAGGAGACTGAGCTCGCCGGCTTAAGAAGTGAGCTGGGAAGGACAGAGCAAGGAAACAAGCTTATGGGTCCATCTGACCCAGAGTCTCCACTCTCTCACCAAAGCCTTATCCTTTAGAAAGTTTCCAGCAGTGACTCAGAAAATGAGTTTACTTGCTTTAAAAAAAAGAGAGAGAAAGAAGTTCTTGTCATACTTGTACCCGATGCTGAATTCTGTTTTTAAAACTTTTAACGTTGTACATTTGGGTCAATAATTAGTCTCAAGGCATAAAACGTGATTCCCGAGAGCTGAGTCCATTCAGCGGAGGATTGCTTTGCATTTAGGCATCGTACACGCTTTCTCACGTATGTTTCAGAAGCAGCAGGAGTTTTTACATTCCTACTTAATCGGAAAGTACATTTCGCTACCGATTCCAGGCTTTCCAAAACTAGTTTTAAGGAGATGCTTCTAAAGCGGGAATAAAATGGAATGGCATGACTTGGTCTCCCTTCTGCATCTAGAGAATTCGGAAATGCAGCAGAGAGCAGGCAGCATACCCACCTGTGAGGAAAGGACGGGCGTCACTCCCTGCAGATGCCCAGGGCCTGGAGCACCGTGTCCCAAGCGGAAATCATAGCCCCGTGACTGACCCGGAAGCCTGCGACCACCAACGCCACTGTCCCCCCGACATCCAGAGGCCTCGTCTGGGGAATGCAAAGTCAGCCTCTCCCTGTCTTGCCTCCGCCGTCGCTGGGGTAGAGGTGGGGGAGGCACGTGGATGAGGCTGAGCCTCCACTGCCTCACCCATAAAAGGGGGCAGTGACACCTGCCTCCCAGGCTTGGAGAGGAGGCGTGTGACGCACTGAGCGCAGCGTGAACGGCGGTCACTGCGACAGAGGCGTTCCTGAAGCCACCAGTTCCGCCGGGCAGCTCCCCCCTCGGCAGACCTGAACTCAGTCACTGCCGACTTTTCACAGTCTGGCTTTGATAACAAAGTCTTCCGGCATCTGGAGGGAATATAAAAGTGGGAGTTGAAGGTGCCAGGAGGTGAATATTGAATCTTTAGCCCCAGCCTGCAAAGACTAATTCAAAAAAGCAGCTTTGTCAGGCCAAAAACTCCAGGGCGTTTCCTCAGGCTCACTCCTCTGGGACCGTCTTGTGATCTGAAAGACTTTCTTCCATTTCTAAATCAAAGTAAAATCTCTGGCAAAACACCAAAATAGAGCTGAGCATCCCTGTCAGCAAATCTTGCTTCTTGAAGAACTGTTCCCACAGGCAGAAACACCGGTGGTCACCTGAGGAGCAGCAGGTCTGGGGCCCAGGAGCCCTGCGCCTGCCTTGACCCGCCCCCGAGGGGCGCACAGGGCGGTGTCTGCGCCCAGCACACGGGAACCCAGAGAGGCCGGGAGGGGCATTCCTCCCAAGGACTGCAGGATTCTTCTAATTTATATTGGTGAAAACCTGAGGAATGTGATAGAGATGAATTCTAAGCATATTAGACCAAGGAGGATGGAGTAGAGAGATTCGGAATTGAACGTGTCAGCTGAGCAGCTGGAAGTGGCTCTAAGAGACTGCTTGGTTGGTTGGCTGAAAGTGGGACTCGGTGGTTCTGCATTCGGTGAGGTTTCCAAAACTTCCTTGGCACAATGCAGAAGGAAGGATCGAAGGCTTAGAAGGCTGGCATGTTGGCGTGGGTTTATCGTGTGCGCCTGCACACGCACTTCTGTGTCCTGTCCCCGCAGCGGGCTCAGAGGACACTCCTTCACTGAGGCCCCTGCAATGTCAGTGATGGCTGAGCCCTGTAGGCTGGGCACACGGGGCGGGGCGCTGCCGTTGAGATGGGCTGTTTGACTTCAGTGGGGACAGCGGGATCACCGCGTGGCAGAAGCCAGGGGCGCTTACCTGCCACAGACAGAGTGGGAACAGTTACCGAATAGGCATCAAATTTTTTCTGGATATTGCTATCCAGCTCCCCTACCAACCAACATTAGTCGTATAATGTTTCCTTTCTCCATTATTTTTCTTTGCTTTTGCTGTAAGTAGCTAAACACTGCATACCCTGTCTTGGCTATGAATCAACTGATGCCTCTGCTTTGATCCTTTTTTATTTTTCTTCCTGATCTTTGATATTGGAGAAAACTATTTCCAAGAACCTAATGGGTACCACTAACGTGTCATTCTTTGGCATAATGGACCCTGAGCCCAGAGATGTTATTTGAAAGAATGTTCCAAGTGTGTGCCGCTCCTGCAGGGCTTCCCGTGGCAGAGCTAGCTATAGGCACTCCCCACCGTGGTGTCTGGGCGTGTTCTGTGGTATGAGGGGCACCTGTCGGTGAGCTGCCAGTAACAATGACTGATGGCAGTGATGGCTATGTTTGTTGAGCCAGAGGATTATTCCCTCTAATAACTAAGGAGAGTGAGTGCTGTCCCATTTTACAGATGGGGAAACTGTCATCTAATCATTGTGTGTGCCTTGCTGAGCTTTCCCCTTCCACCTCAGGTACTCAGAATGTCCCCACGGAATTCCCTTCAGACCTCCTTGAGTGTGGCGTGCTCACCTTAATGCTCCTGCCAACTTAGTGTGAATACATATCCTGGAAGAGCTAACTTGATCATCTTCACTTTGCTGGTCTCAACCCATTATAGAAGTCAAGAAAATAAAAAGCATCAGCTTCAAAGGAGAGCTAAAGATGTTTACTAAACATATATAGCCCCTACCAACCTGTGATTTTTATAAAGGTTAATAGGCTGCTCTAGAAGAATTTGCTTTAAGCTCCACTGCCTCCATTTCCCCCTCTGCAAAATGGGGACAAAACCATGATCGATTCCCCATCTCCTCTCATCTTATTTTATTGCCTCTCAAGGAAAAAGGGAACTGAGGTCCAGGTGTATCTTCAGCTGAGAAGAGGGGCTTTGCTAAAGGTTTTCTCATTTCACCTCTTTCTCTTCAGCTTCCCTTGAAAGCCCCCTTCTCCTGAGCCCCCCAGGTCTGTAGCTGTTGCCTGAGCCTCTGGGAGTGAGGGGACAAAGCAATGGCATCGGCTAGGTTGTGGGCTTGGAGTATTGCGTCTTTTTTTCTTTCTGAGAGCACCCCAGCCCTAAAACAGGAAACTCTTCATCCTCTCACCACCTGTGCTTAAAAGACCGATAAAAGCATGTCACTAGAAGCATTGCGTGAAACAAGAACTAAGAGGCACTTGAGGGTGCTGTGATAATGTCATATGAGCCCTGTCATTTTGTCAAATATGCAAGCGTGGGAGGAATCAGCACCGAGTGCCCTGGCTGGCAGAACTCCCCACCTGCCATGCCCACCCCCACCCCCACCCAGTTTTCCAGCCCAGACTTAAGACAGCAGGTTAGTGAGAAGCTGAACCCTCTTTGGGCCAAAATGACCCCCAGGAAATTCAGCTGAGTCCCAAAGTTGCTTTTGCTGAGCCTGAAAGGATTTGCCCTGAAGTTAAGGTAACCGCGAGAGTAATCAATTTCTGAAAATTTCTTGCAGAATGAAGAATGAGGCTGGACGTCGTGTTTTGAGTACGGAACAAGGAAGGAGACACTCGGCAGCACAGACAGGTCAGTAGGGTTTTCTCTGTGCCATATGAAGGGCTTCTGAGTTGGCTGCAGCCACGGCCTTGGGCCAGGCATAGGAATCTGAGGCTGAAGGGTGTTGTTATTCCCATTTTATCAGTAAGGAAACTGAGGCACAGAGTGAACATTTGGCAGCATTATTAGGCTGTAGAAAGCAGCAAGTTCAGGTGGGTGTCAGCTCTGGGGTGTGGAGATGCATCTCACATTCCTGCTATTCCCCACCCTCTCACCAGCATCCAAATTCCACAGGGAAGAGGCTTTTGATCTTGTCTGTGCCGTGGACACCTTAGCAGGATATAATTCTTGGCTGGAGTAGTGGCTCATGCCTGTAATCCCAGCACTTTGGGAGGGCAGGAGGATGGCTTGAGGCCAGGAGTTCAAGACCAGCCTGGGCAACATAGCGAAATCCCATTTCTACAAAAATAAAAAAATTAGCTGGATATGGTGTCAAGTACCTGTAGTCTTAGCTACTTGGGAGACTAGGCAGGAGGGTCCCTTACACCTAGGAGTTCAAGGCTGTAGTGAACTGTGATTGTGCCACTGAACACTGTGTTGCCCGGGCAACACAGTAATACCCTGTCTCTAAATAAATAATAAAAATGAATTTTAAAAAATAAGAATATATTTCTCTTAGATGGCAAAATTTAAAAAGTACTTTATTTTGAGCAAAGCCTCAGGGATAGTTGTCTAAGCATTACTCATTCAATTATGTCAATAAATAATTGCACAAATAATTTTTTTTAAATAGTGTTACCAAGGAAGCTGCATGGACCCCTTGAATTCTACCGCCTGCCTTGATCTATCCCACCTTCCTATTCTTCCTGTTTGTGCATCTGAATGTGCCCATCCCAGGTATGGGAGCACCTCCAAAGCTGCCCTCTACCCCCAGACCTGGGGGTAGAGAAAGCTGGCCTCTACCCCCGGGCACTTTGAGGTATACTACACAGGGCCAGAGTTCCAGAGGAATTCACTAGCTCCAGCTGACCTGTGCCTCGCTTAGGGGCTAGGAGAGGTGGATCCCCAGAAGCTGGTCAAGAACCACGGAACGATTTGGACTCGAGAGCTTGTCCTTTGATTTTCCTAGTGATTTCTTGAAATAATGGCCAGGCGATCTCCCGACAGATCTGGAAGGGAGACTAAAGTGAGTCATTGCGGGTGTGCGCCAGTGTCTCCCCGACTCAGGCTGCAGAGTGTGAGAGGTGGTGACTGACTCATTCTCAGAAGCCTGCTCCGGTTACCTTTTCCCGAGTGCTTTGTGGCGGTGTGGAGGTAGCTCATTCTGTTCCAAAGCAGCACTTCCCCTCGCTGCTCTGTGAAGTTACCTTTCATTCAAGGGTTTTCTTTCACCGAGACCATATTGGTTGCTGCATTTTTTAGAAGAGAATCTCTCGGTTAATGCTGGAGAGAAGGACTGCAAACATGTTATGACAGAGGCGTTAGAACCTTGCTGGGAAACTTTATAGGGCTCGAAGGCCCGGAATTGTGGGAAGGAAGCAGCACTTTCAAAAAGAAAAATTAGTCTCTGCGGATAACTAGAAATGCCCAGCCAGGCCTCTGAGGTCTCAACGCCAGTCAAGGTTTTCAAACAACTACTTATTTTCTTCCATGAGGAAAAACTGCTAGGTTAAGCTTTCCAAACATGCATTCTGTCTAACAAGAACTTTGTGCTCTGGCAACGGAAATGCCAGGAGAAAGTGAGAACAGCTCGCCTGCTCTGGGTGATGGAGCCCAAGGGACCCCTCCACGACCACCTCTGTCTGGGCAGGGCTGGCTCGGGCTTGCCCAGAAGGTCCCTCCCACCAGGGCCCTGGGCAGGCGGCAGAACGGGCAAAGCCAGTAACCCCAGGGTGCTGATCATGAGTCAGTATGTTTGAGAGAAAATGGAGGTGGAATGGTCTTGTTCATTTATTAATAGGCATTTGTCACACACCAGGTTAGGAAGTGATCCTCCCATTGTCAACATGTCCTAATCCTCCTGTTGTCAATATGTTTTCCGGGACTTCCAGGGGAGGCGATGCTTTTTCAGAAGAAATCCCTTTGTAGAGAAAAACGCAGATATGCCTCTTCTTACACAGTGGGCACGTCCCTAAAACGAAGCATGTTTCTCACGCGATATTCCCAGCAGCAAGGAAACTTGCTTCTTAACAGTCCTCCTAGAGCTCTTGAGGAAGTCACTCCTTAGTGGATTTTCTGTAAATAGGGGTTTCCATGTGTTGGGTTTCCTGACAGCAAGGTTTTCCTGCATTATGCTCAGTTCCTAAAACAGCAACAAGCGTTTCTATTCGGGAAGGCAAGGAGCTGATAGCCCTTAGCGCCTCCAGTCCTGGCGGTCTCAGATGAACGCTGGTGGGATTTTCACTTCCCTGTTACCACCCGCCTCCCCACCTTCCTACCTTCCTCTACAAGCCTAGTAAGTGAGATGGCCCCAATAAAAAAGAGAGAAAGAAAATCCAACCACCTTCAAGCATTTTTAAATCCAATGAAGAATTAGAAAAGCAGAGCTCTGAGAGCAAGGTCAAAAGCAGGTCTCTTTCAATTGTATGAAATTGTCACAGTCAAATCCTTCCCTAGGCGTGAGTGCCGAGCACAATTCTAGAACCACCAAAAAGACAGGATTTAACCAGCTTTGATTTGGCTAAAAAAGAACAGGGGGCGCGGGGGAACACAACTAACTAAAGCACCAAATTCACACTGTAGAAAAGAAAAAATCATAAACTCCCTCCCTGGGTGCTAAGTAGCATTCATGGCAAAAGCGAATTTTCTGACAGTGAATCAACCACTTAAAAAAGCTGCTTGCAGCACCGGGCAGGGAGCAGCCTTCTCAAACACTGGTGCTTATTATTCTGCTCCCAGCCTGTGTTTCCTCCCACCCCACCCCCCAGAAAGCTGCGCTCAGATACAGCAATCCATCCACAGAAGAGCTCCGCCTTTCCAAGATGAATTACAAGCAGGGGCCACGCGCCTGGGCTGGCGGTATGATTGATCCTGCAGGACATGCAATGGGAAGCTAATGAGAAGCTAATGCTGCCTTTTATCCAGTAAGCAAAGTTCAGAGATGTTTACATTCTGCTAGGTAAGCAAGACCCAAGATGGACGGACTGTCCTCTCAGCACAAATTCTCACCACGACAACACGTAGGTGTGTCTTTGTGGATCTCACCCAGGCCATGAAGGCCAGAGAGGGTCAGAACTCCTAATTTTGCTAATGGCTTGATTCCATCATGTTTTAATTAGCATGAAGTATTACAAACCTATTCTGTTCAAGAGATTGGCAAATAAAAATTAGATTAAGATCAGTGCAACAGAATTGGGATATATAGGGTTTTTCTAATCACCGAAGTGTGCTGGATGCTGGAATTTCCTAATTTTTGCAGAAAAGGAATCTTGGGTTTTTTTGCCATAACCTCCTCCCCACCGAGAAAAATGCGAGTACAGGATTCATCAAAAACAATGAAAGGAAAAAGAAAATATTGCACATGGGACAAATACTAAAGGTACTTGATAATTTAGGAAGTCCACCCTTGACTCAGATGCCCAGCAGAAGAAATGACATCACGCCAAAGATGGATTGTGTAGCCTAGTGGCCTGGAGAGCCCCTGGGCTCTAGGCTGCAACCACAGCTCTGTGGCTACTTTCTGGGCGTGACTTTGGGTAAGCTAATTGTTATTGCAGGCCTCCATTTCCTTAAGTGGGAAATTGGTAAAATAGCAGTGTTTCACCCCCGTTAGAATTAAACGAGATAACACACGTGAAGTGTCAAACCTGATAACACGGACATAATAAGTGCTCAACTAATGATAGGACTAAACTTATTAGAAGATCCAGCAGAACCCAGGAAAAGTAAGAGAGAGAAAGCAGTGCTCAGTGGCTGGGTTGCCAAGGGAAGCAGACAGCTCTTCCTTGTAGCAAAATACTCTATTCACATCGTAAGCAAAAATCCTGTCCTGACATGTCTGATACCAAATAGGCTTAATGTTCTGCCCTCACGGTTATCATAAAGATATCTTAGGCCAGGCACAGTGGCTCACCCTGTAATCCTAGCACTCTGGGAGGCTGAGGCAGGAGGATCACTTGAGGTCAGGAGTTCAAGACCAGCCTGAGCAAAACCCTGTCTCTATAAAAAATAAATAAATAAAGATGTCTTAGTGCTCCCATCAGGATGCATTTTCAGCTCTGTCCAAACCTTGGAAAGTTTCAAATCTACGCATGCACCCTATCATCTGAAAACTGCTCATAAGTCCTAGCAGGGTTCAGACTGGAGTATCGCAAAGAGGACATCTGGGGTAAGAATGAGTCAGGGTGGACAGCAGTGAGCGCCTTTCCATCTCCTGAGCCCTGTGCTGGCGGCTTTCCCTCCGCGATCCCACACAGCTCTCACCACGGCTCCATGAAGGCTGTGGGGAGACCAGGAGGCAGATGGATGGAGGAGTGGAGAGGGAAGCCCTGGTGCCTTGCAGGGGACTCCATAGCCACAACACCCAATATTTATGGGCCATTTGCCGTGTTCCCAGCAGCATGCCAAGCACCTCACATGCACCTTTTTGATTTGGTCCTCACAATAACCCTGCAATGTAGAACCAAGTCTCCCATTTCTAATGTGAGTATTGTAAGAGTCTCAAAGATTAAGTAGTTGCCCAATGTCATATAGCAGCTCAGGACTCAGGCCCTGGGGATCTAATCAAAGACCTCATTCTCATCCACCCCGGAATGCCTCCTCACACCCACCAGAGGTGCGATGGTAAGGTAGAGAGAGGCAAGTGGTAGGTAATGGGACTGGACAGGGCTCCTTGTAGCCCGATTTCTGCAATTAGCAGACAGGAGAGTATAGCTCACATCTGCAGACCCTAAAAGACATGCCCATGTGGAATGTTACCCTGTGCACTCTGCATATGGACTACGGGAAGCTGCAAATAGCAGTGATTTTTGACAAAGTTCCCAATCTATGCTAATATCAGCTTACATTTACCCAGTGCCTGCTCTATGTATGCCAACACTGTTCTGAGTGTTTGACATGTATTAACACTGAAGCCTTGCAGCAATCCTATGTGGCAGGTGCTATGGTTATGCCCATTTTACAGATAAGCAGAATGAGGCCAGAGAGGTAAAGCAACATGCTTGGGTCATAGCAATAGAAAGTAGTCCAACTGGAATTTGAACCTAGGTAAATCTGGCTACAAGGCCCACCCATGCTCTTAACCCCACTGGGACACAGACTAGAAGAGCAAAACATTGTGGGACCTGAAGACGCTTTCTCCTCCCTGTGTCAGGTGGATGCCTAAAAAAGGTGCCTGCAGGAAAGGATGTGCCTCTTCTAATAATTCGTGTTAATGATCCCACTAAATCTTAAAGAGGATAGCACCAAAGAGGATACCTATGCCTGCCATTCAGCCATCCTCAAGCCCTTAATGTGCGGAGAGCCTTGGAAAACTGATCTTTAGCTGATCTTCCTGTTTTAACCCTTCCCGTTCAGCTGACAGCTGGGTATGGCTGCCAGAAAGAGTTTGGAGGCCGGCTGGGCACTGTGACATTCGTCTGGAAGACACTGGCTTTGGCAGGTATCCATACACTGTGATTGACTTTCAAACCATTTACTTGAAATTATATTTTTTTTAAAAAAAACAAAGGAGGCAGTAGGTACCAGAGTAGAAGAAAGATCTTGGCAAAAACCTTATATGTCCTTTTTCCACCATTGGATTGACCAGACAGGGCCACAAAGCTGATACGACCGGATTAGCAAAATCGCATTGTTGGACATAGGCACAGCGTGACATGTGCTACAGCAAAGGCTTTTGGCAGGATTAACCTGCCAAGGATAAAGATGTAGCAGACAACGGGTTGAATTAATGGACTGGCATGACAGAAGCAGGGAAATCTATTTGCATGCGATATTAACTGTGCTAATAAACTCTGGGCTGAGCTCAGCAGGCTGGGCCGCCTCTTTGAACCAGGAGTCTTTATTTTAAAGCCTACCTCAAAGGCTTCTGCCAAGATGGGCTAAAACAAACAGGCTTTATAGGTTGGTTGACTTTTGGTTTATTTTTGCCATCATCTTAAAAGTCAACATGCTGTCTTAAATGCCTACAATAGCACGTGTGCTTTACTGACCATGCAGAATGATCTTAATACTTCAGAATTTAGGGGCTAAAAGGTCCTCCGCTTAGAGGGTTATTGTCTATGAAAAAGCAATGAAGAAATATAGGTACAGCACACTCTGGAAAATACCTACTTGGAATGGGTTGTTTTGCCTCATTTGTGTATTCTGAGTCCCTGAAAGTCAGGGCGGGCCTGGGGTGAGCAAGCAAGACGCCCAGGATGCACCCGGGATCTGGCTCGTGCAAGTGCAAGAGCAGGACCAGCACCAGCACCTGAGAGCGTGTGCCTGTCCCGCCTCACCCTGGCCCCACCCTGGGAACAGCGGAAGATACTCCCGCTCAAAACCACAAGCGCTCCTGAGTGCACTTAACACAGACACTAACTGCACCGCCGAGTGTTGCCAGGTGGTCCAGGAAGCATTGTAAGAGACTGCAGAAGGGAGGCAATAAAGACTGTGTTATCTGTCGGCTACTGCTGCAGGGGCGGACCTCTGGGAGCTGGTGTAGAACACGTCTCAAGGTCCCACCCAAGGGCCAAGGGAGCCGGTTGTTTATTCACCAGCTCCTGTGCGGTCACTGGTTTACGCTGCCCAGGGAGGTTAACTCCCTGGCACTCAGCTGGCCGCACGTGCCCTGAACACACTCCCGCTTCCATTCCTGACCCAAGGAAGCCCCCAAGCCTGAAGTTGCACCCTGTGTACTGGAACAGCAATGCTGCGCAGCAACAGGCCTGCCACGTGGGCCAGATTTAATTTTCTTCAGAAGATACTAGTCATATCAGACTCCCACTGTGCTGAGACTCATTAGGAACACCGGTTTTTAACAGAGCCCTAGATTTAGAGCAGCAGTTCCCAAACCTGGTTTATCATAATCCCCTTGGGTAGCGGGGTAGGTCCCTGGATGTCACCCCAAAACTGACTCAATCAGGGTCTGGGATCTTAGATTTGGGTACAGCCCTGAATCCCCCAGCCACACCCTGCGTCAGCCAGGTTCGGTGGTGGATGTCAAACACCGAAGGGGATCTGTGTTGATCCATGGTGAACCGGGGAGGTGGTTGATGAGGAAGCACATCCTGCATCTCCGTTGCAATCATCTTTTTCCAGAACTAACAGGCGAAAAAAATATCTCATTGATTTGAGACCTCTGATGTTATAAAGCTCAGATAGATGTCATGTCCTCGGTATTGCCTGCGCCAAGCGATCGTTAAGTGATGTTAAAAAGGAAAAAAACAAAAAACAGAATTAGCTGGCTTGGCCCTAGCAAGCCGGTAGTAAAGAAGGGCTAACATAAGCAGGCCAAAGTGGAAAATAAAAGATAAAAATTTTGATTAAAATTGGTGCAGAATTTTGGAATAGTAGATATTTTCACTCTTTAAATAACCCTGGGGTGGCCGAGGTCCTTAAGAAGGCAACGGCAGGTCACAGGCCCTGACGTGAGACGGTGTAGAATGTGCTCCACCAGGGCCACTCTGTGTGGCTGCAGGACACAGGGTCCCTCTCCAGGGGCAAGTGGGGGCTGAGGTCCAGCCCGGGCATCACTCAGGAGGTCACATGCCCTGTCCAGGGGCAGGGGCATCTTCTCAAACCCACAAAAGGCTATGTTTAAAGGAAATGCCTGATTTTTTGCATTGCAGAAGACACCATATGGTCTAGCCCTGTGTTTCAAGATCTGAAAGAAAGTGCAGCCACAGCCCATGAGGAGGGAGGTGACAGTGGACAGGCAGGGGTACTGCAGCCACAGCCCAGGAAGAGGAGGTGACGGTGGACGGGCAGGAGGGGCTGGACCACCAGGGCCTTGTGGGCTTTTGCAAAGAATTTGGATTTTATTCTGTGTGTGATGAGAAGCAAATGAGAGTTTGAAGCAGGAGAGTAACATCCTCTATTCATGTTTTAAAAGGGTCTCCCAGGCTGCTCTGGGAAGAATGCATCGCAGAGGGACAAGTTAGACCCTTACCACACGGTCCAGACAGGCCGGGGGCGGGAGGCAGGTCTGGGCTGGGCATGTGGGGTGGCCATGGAGATGAAAAATGCACTTCAGATGGAAAATGCTGGGACTTTCTCTGATTCATAGGCGATACTAAGAACAAATTTTTACTATCGTAGTGCCCACACCCCTCCAACTTTGCAGGCCCTCCTCGTGGAATGAGAGCATATCCAAGCTGAAGGCCCCCCGAGCTCCAGCTGCTGTGTGGGTGCTGACCCGCCAGTGACTCCACCATGGCCTCTGTCCTCGTGGTCACCATCTACTAAGACAGACTGAAGAGGTAAACAATAATTTGAGGACAAAAAAGGTACAAGAGTCTCAGAGGCCAGGCCAGGAGCTTAGGTGAGCAGAGGGCAAGAAAGGCCTTCTTCAAGGCTGCCTAGAGCAGAAAGAGGGGTTTGCAGGGTAGACGGGGGTGCAGGCGTCCCAGTCAGGTTTAGGTCATGGCAGCATGCACATGTGCTGTCCGGGGGGTCTGCTGCACCGTGGCGGAGGGGCAGTGAGGGGCCTTACGGTCTGGGACTCTATCTTGACAGCCTTGGACAGGTCGAACCAGCTCATATTGACCCTCTGGAAGAGTCCCGCTGGTTCCTGTGGATCGCAGTGGGGTTAGCCTAAAGGCAGGGAGGTCTGACAGTCAATCTGTTGAAGTAAAATTATCCATTGCAAAATAGCACTGTGGATGTCCCTAAAATAGTGCCATTTTGATTCTCCTGAGAGTGTCATCTGAGCACTAGGCAAAAAGTAACTAGGGAGCCAGGCATTGTGGCTCACGCCTGCAGTCCCAGCTACTTGGGAGGCTGAAGCAGGAGAATCTCTTGAGCCTGGAGTTCGAGGCCACAGTCCGGGCAACATAGCAAGACCCCACCCCCAAAAGAAAAAAAGTAACTGGGCTACAGAGTCTTGGTTGAAATCATTCATTTATCCAGCCAGTTTCCACGAACCGGTATCCCATGTGGCCAACACTGGGGCTAGAGTGGTGTAGTTGGACTCGAGTGGAGGAGACTTCACTCCCACTCCATGATAAGCACATTGAAGAAAAAGTACCAGCTGCCTCCAGAGCAAGTTCCAGAAGAGTCAGATCTGATCTGGGCTTGGGGGTCCAGGAAGTGACTCTGCAACTGAAGCCTAAAGGAGTTGGTATTTAACTCTGCAAAACAGGGAGGGAGGCATTCCTGGTGGAGGATGGTGCTTGTGTGAAGGCCCTGGGCCAGGAAGGAGCATGGCCCATTTTGATAAGTTAAAAAAGCACACAGGGCAAGGGAGGACTTTGAGGGATTAGAGGAGTAGGCCCACCCCTTGCAGGACGCCAGCTCCTTGCAAGAGTTTGAAGTTAAAACATGACGGTTATTTGCTGATCATTTCTTGGTCTCTCCGTGACCCTCTGGGCACTGGTGAGGGTCTAGACAGAACCAAGAAGTGGAGTTGGCCGCAGATAGCTCTGTTCATGGCCGCAGCTTCTCACCTTTTGCCCATGGATGCAGGGAGGGGGTAAGTGCCAGTACATGGGTCTATGATGTTTTACTTTCTCAGGGTTCATGCAGGTTTCACCCACTACCAACATGACTGTCCCCTGTACATAGTCTTGGCCAAAAGAGCACATTAACTTTGCCAAAGGCTCTTGTCCACTCAGCAATTGGGTCTCCTTGCTTTATTTTACAAGGAGCTAATCCCACTTTCTGGAACTTGCTAATTGTCAGAGTAAGTAGTTATTGGTCCTCAAGAAAGTTCGGCCCCATGGGAAAGCAAAAATTCCAGGTCTCTATCCAATGCTCAGAAAGCCGGCCACAGTACCTCGGCCAACACTTATCTAGCATTTGCTGTATGCCAGGTTTTCTCATCTTATTATTACACTGTTTTGTAGGTACTGAAACTGGAGCCCAGAAGGGTTCAGTAACTTGCCCTAGGAGCAGAGGTAGGAAGAGACTGAGTCAGAATGCGCACCAAGCCCTGGTGTGTAACCATGATGCCACACAGCCACCCGCTCATCTACACTGTGTGTCCAGAAAGTAGGCTCTGAGCCTGCGGAGCTGGGGCTGTGGGACATAGAGGCCATCTTCTCTGGGCCATCTTTATCAGAAGAGCAGTCTGACAGGGGAGAGGCACCCAGAGTTGGCTGTGTCCACCAGGGAAGTTGACAGCTGAGCTGGAGTTGGGTGTCCTCTCTACCCCAGCTCCTCCCCCTGATCCTTGACCACAAGTTCCTTCATCCCCTTCAACTTCCCATTTCTAGAGCAGTGGGCACAGTGATAGATCATGACTCTCACAGAGTGTGATGAGGATTCAAGGAGTTCAAGTGTGTGAAGTGCCTAGAACAGCACCTGGTCGCAGACATCAGCATTCCTTCTGCCCTAGTGGACGATAGTGGCACACCTGGTTGCATGCCTTTCCTGGCTGTCTAGCAGGAGCAACCCACATTTGGTAGAAATCCCCAGCATGGCAATTCTGTGGACCATAGAGGACCCAGTGTAGAGATTATAGCCTAATGTCCCATCAGGGATTCTTTGATTGTAGACAGGAAAACCCAGACATCTCTGAACTCCAAGGCCATGGTGGTATTAGGCTATGATTGATGAATTACTTAAAGTTTCTGCCTCCCCCGACTCTGGCAAGAACTTTGGCAGAACTTCTGTGCCACATCCAGTACTAGCAACTTGCCAAGTTTGTGTCCTTAAAATAAAACAGTTTCCAAGATAGATGGCAGAAAGTGGGAAATGTGATTTTTCTTGATTGGGTAACTAAGAACCACGCAGCAGCCAGAAGCCATTTGGGGCCAAAGAACTGTTCATTTAAAGTGTTTATTGACACCTGGAAATAGGGATTAAACTTCTAATGCTATTTTCACATCAATTTACACTACATAATTTCATAATGGTGATAAAATCCAAGCAGATACCAAAAGGAGAGTTCCAAAGTCATTTTACTGCCGAGTTTCCCTAGAAGAGACACACGATATCCTAGACCGGCTGAAACTGGGGAGAGGAAGAGCCCAGCGGGTCACCTGCTGGCAGAAAGGCAAGGTGCCACGATGGTTAAGTGCTTCATGTTGGCTACTTGATTTCTTTGCATGGGTGACTGCCCCAAATCCGCAGTGATCACCCCAGTCTTGTGTTTGGGATGTGTTCCCAACTCTGTAGTGGACTGAGTCATGGAGATTGTGCCCCATCCATGAAGGATTCCATTTTGACCTGATCATCCTCAGCAGTCGTGGGAGCTCCTCCAAGTGTGGCCTTCAAGGTCTGGGGACCCTGGACGGGCATACAAATGGCGGGGAGGGGGCTTGGCAAAATTACTACTCAGAGTGCGAGGGGAGAACCATCTCTGGTTTCTGTGTTTGGCAAAAGAATAATGGAAATCCTTCATTCCTCCCCAGGCAAGTATCAGTGGGGAAGAAAACTGTAGGGATGAGTTAAAAGTATTTGGTTCCCACTGCACCTCCCCGAGCAGAGATACTCAACTGTGGAGGGCTGTTTCCCTTTGAGGATTTATTAACGCAGATCCTCCTCCCGGAGAAGTACCAACACACAGGTAAGTTTGTGCCCAGGATCCAGGGCTCCTTGGAGCCACTGATACGCACCCATGAGCCCAGGGGATGGGGAAGCTGGCAAAGGACACAACAAAAAAAGAGAAGTCTAGGAGTCCACTTGCTCAAGATGTCTTGAGCATGGCTCTGGGTAAAATAGTAAAGAAAAAAAAAAGAAGTCTGGTAGATGAGGCCAGAAGAGTGATGAAGTGATGGACTCTGCTTGCGTTCCTGTCTAACCACCGCTGCTCTCTCTGCTCTCTCCACCCCCCGCCCCCCAGCAGCAGCACCAGTCGCCCTGCAGAGGGGCCCCCACGCCCTCGGCCCCCAGAGGCCTCCGCGGCATGGTGCGGCGGGGCAGCTGGTGTTGTGAATCAGGCCGTTGCCAATCAGAGAACGGCTACTTCACAACACCAGGGCCGCGCCGCACTGCAGGCAGCATCCGGCTCCGGCAAGGGCGCCCCCGCGAGGCAGCCAAGCGCTCCGCAGAGGACCGCCGGCTCCAGAACCCAGGCAAGCAGCGTCCGGTTCCGGGCCTGCCGGTGCGGCTCCACCGCGAACACTGTCCCCCTGAGACCGCTGTTTATCCCCCAGCACAAATAGTTCCACTTTTAAAGGAAAAGCCTCTCCTGGCAGCATTAGCTTCCTACGGAGAAAACAGCGCTACCCGACTTCCCACTGTGAAAAGTGGAGTTATGGCCCTCGGGTGAAGCACCGCTAAACTAACCGTTTCCTCATAAGTGCTGGCGACACAGTGGCTGTGGAGGGAGGTTGAGGCTTTGAATGGGGCAAAGTGGAGGACCAAGTTACAGGATGGCGGCCTTAGGGGACACTCCCAGAGAAAGGAAGGCCCTTTGTAGCCACATGTACAGGGAACACATCTATTTGCTGGACGGTCCTAGGTGCCCTTTCTGTGCTGGGGAGAGTTCCACGGCTCTCGGGCGGTGTGTGTCCCGCAGATGTGGATGCTGGATGGGAACCACAGACGACACCGTTCCCAGGACCTTGATCTGCCAGATGCTTGGTCAGGGATAATTCATGCCATTACCTGTGCTGACAGATGGGCTTCCTTTCCCCAGGTCCTCACGGTCAGGGACCCGACAGAGTTGGAAAACTACCTAGGGGTCTCCGTAGTTGGAGTGTTTTTATGCCTAACTTAAATCTGATGTGTGACACCACCATTTTGGAAAGCCCAGCCAGGAGTGTCCGAGACAGAGTGGCTGAGTTGCATCCTTTCTGAAGCACTGAGTAAGATGTCCTTCTCTCTGACTTTCTATAGGACAGAGATCCAGGGTCACTTTGATTAACCCAGTTCTGTCTGTGTGACCTCAGTGTTGCACAGGGCTTTCGCTGCTGTCCCATAGAAAGCCAGAGAGACGGACAGAAGCCCTGCGCAGACATCGCACAGCATCGAGGTTACACAGAGCATGAGTTCATCAGAGCTGCTGGATCTCTGTCACCTTAGAGGTCCAAGAGGTGAGTCTACGATTTCTGTGAAGTTCTGTCCCTCACCCTATCCTCGGGTCACTAAGGGCATCTCTAAAGTTTGTACTAAATTATGTTTGGGGACAATTATCTTCGAAGTACAAAGAGTCCCAATGTTCAGAAAGGGCTTCCCACTGTTTCCTAAAACATATAAACTGCCTGTCCCTGATAATCCATCCACTTACCAACTCCCCCACCACCACCGGAGTCTAAGCTAGTACTACTCATGCTGTGGTCCAAGGGCAGCAGCTTCAGCATGTTGGAAAAGCAGGATCCAAGGACCACCACGCATCTGCTGCCCACAGACAGAACCTACAGTGGGGACAGCAAGCTGGGCTCAGGAGCTGTGTGTTCACAGGCCTTCCGGGCGATTCTTCAGAACGACTGTCAGCCCCTGGTCTCCCCACATCCTCTCCAGCTTCCATTCCAACCCTCTCTCTTCTGCAGGTTATAGCCAGAATGATGTTTTCAAAATGCACCTCTAAATCATGTGAATCCCTCCCACCCCCAGCATTAAAACTGCTTAAAGAGTTGGACTCCCCTAACTGCAGTAGGACCTGTGAGTGGCACGCACTCCCCCAACTTCCCCTCCACAAAATCCCTCCTGCCCCACCCCGGAGCCTTCATTTGGCTCAGCTCAGTCTGGTGTGCTCCCAGCTGTCTCCCAACTCCTATTATTGACGCCTGACTGTCCCCCAGATTTCAGACAGCTAACACCCCGCAAAAGGCCAGCCCAGGTTCTGTGTGCCCAGCAAGCTGAATTCTGTCCCTTCAGAGCATTCGTCTCATATTGCCCTTGTGCATTCATTAGCCAGAATCTTTGCTGAACATCTGTCTTTCCCACAGGCTGTAAGCTCCTTGAGGGCAGGAATACTCAGCTCCCTTCCCTGCTGCACCCCCCCATCCTAGCTCAGTGAGCGGCACTGAGTAGTAGCTCAATAAAAAATGTGTTCAATGAATGGACGAGCATAGCCGGAGCCCAGTGTCCTTCAGAGTCAGATACTCTTGCTCTTTGTTGAAGCCCTGAGTCTTTCTTCTTTCCAGTGGCATCATAATACTAGCAGCAGGCACTGCCCTGAGTGCTCTGTATGCATTTGGCCATTTCTTGGTGTCTCGACTTCCTAATACTCAGGGCACGTGACCACCCTATCGGGTAAATACCAAGACACACCATCCACAGCATTGGTAATTGTGACTGCTATTCAAATCCAAGCACTCAGCCCCAGAGTCCATGCCACAGAGTGAAGGGGACAAAGCTGAAGGCGGAAGTCCTCAGGACTTGCTCCCAGAGCCTGAGTAAAGCCTTCTCCATTCTCAGAGGCTTCCACTCTGGCTTCTTGAACCAGGGAGACCAGGCAGTGTTCTCCCACTGTGTGTTTGTAGATGCTAACCTTGTGTAAAGCACTTCATAGTGGAACCTGATTAAAAATCCAATAAAATATAAAATGGGGTCAAGTCTAGGGAGACAATGAGAGAGAGAACCATTTAGGATCCAGAAGAAGCTCTACTTAATTTTGGTGTTAGGCTGTTGAATCCATTTGAGGTTTTCACAGTGACCTTCGGAGGCCAAGGCTGCAGAGGCAAACGTGTGCCTCAGAACTGCGTGTTTCCGCCGGCCCAGCCCAAGGGAGCGCAGCCAGAGCCCCACCCTGGGCCACACACCTCTGTCCACATTGCGGCTGCTTTTCCAAAATGATCCGACCTCACTGAGAACAGCCTTCCTCCTTCAGAACACCCCAGACCCTCCAATTAGGTTGACCTGATGCCACCTGGCCATAAAAAAAACCAGAATATGCATGTCCCCCTTTTCTAAAGCATTGATTTAGTGATCATCTGAAGCCCTGAGTTTAGAATCTCTATGTTGTAACTTACTATGGGTCCTGCATTTACAGCTGGCCACATTCCAAAGTGTAGGATTCTCCAAGAAGCCCATTGCAGACAGCCTCAAACCTTGGTGACACAGGGAGCTCATCAGACACACACCTTCACACCCACAGTCTTGTCCTCTCCAACTGCTTACCATCTGCTGGTAAGCTGACCATAGTCAGCAATTCTGGGAGAAGCTGGATTTGGAAGGAAGTTTCCTCAGTATATTTAACATCAAATAGAGCGAGGGTTCTCGAACAGTGGTCCCTGGACCAGCAGCGGCACCAGCACCCCGTGGGAACTTGTTAGATGTGCACGTCCTCCAGCCCCGCCCCAGCCGAATCAGAAGCTCAGGGCCGAGGCTCAGCAGGCTGTGTGATAACAAGCCCCCCACCCAGGGGATTCTGTGGTGCACTCAAGTTTGAGAACCAAAGATGGGGGAGAAAGCCTTCCAGTACCAGATGTTGAAAGGCCGTGTATGATAAACACGTGAGGGGATGGATGCCCCAGTGACCCTGATTCAGCTGTTACACGTCGTATGCCTGTACAAAAACACCCCGTGTATCCTGTAGATATGCACAGCTGTGGACCATGGAAATTAAAGAAAGAGAAGGCCACAGTAGGGGAGTGCCTGTGCCTGCCATTTGCAGCAGTGTGAAAAGTTTACGGCATTTACCGTTTGTTGGATAATAATTCTCTTAAAAGTCTCTTTTCCAAATTTCAAAAGTAAATCCCCAGGTATTCTGAGCTATGAAAACCTGACTCTTCCCATTTTTGCCAGAATAAACGTGGCCAGAACATCCTTTCATCCCTCACAGCAGGGGAGTTGGAAGGTAAGTTATTTTCTGCCAATATGAAGTCTTAGATTTTTTCATGTAGTTCATTGAGTTCTTAACACACTACACGGCGCAGTACATTTTAAAGGCTTTCCGTTCCTTTAATCTCATCTCAACCAGCCCATTCTAAGGAGAGAAAATAGAGGCAAAGAAGTTTAGGAACCTGCCCCCCCAGGGATGAGCAGAGAATGGAGCTCCGCAGTGTCCCCAGACCCACGCCTCATCCTGCTTTTGATTTCCCGCCTCCTTAACGGAAAAGTGGGGACCAGGAAGGTCGGCTGTGCCCCACTCAGGGCACCTGCGTCCGTCTGAGCACTGAAAAGCCATTCGAGTGGCAGCCACCTTGGGGAAACCCTGACCCTAAAATGCAGTGCCATAAAGAGTCAACATACTGGGCACTCATTTCATTTGAACTTGAACATTTTTGTACTTTTACCTTGAGGTGAGCTTCTTTTTTTGGTGGAGATGGGGATAGATGTCCTCGTTTGTTTTACTAATAATTATCACCAACCATTTACTTTAGGCCTCAGAGACAGTTTTTTATATATTCCTTGTGACAGCCACAGCCAAAGACCTTTTAACCCTGAGCATCTGTCTCTTGGTAGGTATCGGCTCCAGGCAACTGGCTTTTTTTTTTAAAATAGAAAATATAATAATTTGAGGGTTTCTGTTTGTCATTGCTACAAGGCAAGAGTTCCTGCAAGGCAAGAGTTCCTGCATGCTCCCATCTTACCCGCTGCAGTGAGACTATCGGGAAAGCTGTGGACACCCTCCCCAGGAAAACTCTGCACATTGCTTTGCTGAATTTCAGGAAGAGTTCATGGGTCTCAAGGACAGAGTTGAAGTCAAAAATTTTCACCTTGATGTTGATTTTTGACGGATTTTTAAAGGGGGTGGGTGTCGCACCAAGAATCTACCATTCCTTCCATCCCCTAAAGGACTCATAAGGAGCCCCACACAGACCAAAGAGTTTGAAATTGCCATTTTAAAAGGCACAGCAGAAAAAGGTTGTGATAGAAAAATGGAGCAAAATACCTAAGCAGTAAAACCTAATTTCTAACGTGCGCTCTAGCTGCCTGGCATTCTGCTTCAGTTCCAGAGACTGGGACCACTGCTCCCTATTTCCAGGGAGTGCCACAGAGGCCAAATGCAGCGAAACCTAAGGCTGAGGCCCGACAGAAGATGAAACTTGGGAGCAGCCTCAGGTCTGGGAAGCCTCGCTTCCTAGCAGAGCAGATCTTGCGTGTAGCGGGGCCCAGGGCTGGACGCCTCCAGCAGCCCATCAGGGCGCCTCCAGCAGCCCATCAGCAAGGGTCCAGAGGAATGGAATCAGGGCAGGGCCCACTGAGGCGAAGGAAGTCACTGTGAGGGACACAGTGACTGTGAGGGACACTGTGAGGGACACTGTGAAGGCCTGCTGTAGCCTTATCGCATTGCAGCTCCACCTTACACTGGAAGCAGAGGCTCAGGAAAGTTAAGTGCCCTGCCCTAGGCACACAGCTCAGTGCTCTATTTCGAGAATCAGAGGTCTTGGTACTGCACAACAAGGACAGTGACGCCACTATTCCCCTGGCACTTACTGTGTGCCAGGCACTGGGTCTGCGTCATCCCATTTAGGCACAGAGCTGCCCTGGGGAGGGAAGCAGTGTCATCATTCCATCTTTCAGGTGAGGAGCAGGCTCAAGAAGGCGGAGCAGCTGTGAGTAGGTGGTTAGGCTCCGAGGACTTGCGCTGCTAGCCCTGCACAAAGGGGCTTCCGGGGCAGCTCTCTGCCACCAGCCCCCAGGCCATGTAGGTGTGCCTGCCTTCAGAGTTTTCTACCAGCCTTCAGCTTGAAACACTGGAGTTTGTGGAGACAGCACACTGGAAGCGGGGAGAGGGGAACCACATCCTCCTGCCGTGAACCGTCAAAGCTGTTCCGTTGGGTCTGACTTGGCTGGAAGAGGCATCGTGTGTGTGTCTGTGTGTGTGTGTGTGTGTGTGTGTGTGTGTGTACGTACACACGTGTGGGACGTGTAATTGGCTTTATGACTGAGGCTCAGTTAATACTCTTGTGTCTTTGCTACACTGTTTCTTCTTATACGTTGCTTAAAGGAATACCCATCAAGGTTTAGAGGCACAAACCAATAGAAAACAACACTGCTCAAGGATCAAAAATTTAAAAAATTATAGGTGTACAAGATAGAATGTGGAAGTCCCTTATAGTCCAGTGCCCAGAGATAACCACTTGTCTTTAACAATTCGAATATTTGTTGTGATTACAGAGGTCATACTCAAAGATACATCAGAACAAATTAAAAATGAATAAATGCTTCATTGCTCAGGTTATCTCGGTACATGTCTATGTCTACATCCATTGATACAACTTGGTGCATGGGTCACCAGGTCTGCTCACTGTTGATGCCTCGATTTTTTGACTCAGAGTAAATAGAATGTGCAAGGGCTGACCTGAAATCCTTTTCAAACACAAGTCGGATCCTTGGGCTCTGCCCTCCACTGCTCGTGGTCACGCGGGATCTGCCCTATCCTCACGGCCTTCCTGCTGTTCCTCGCACAGGCCCGCCCCTAAGGCCCTGGCATACTCTGTCCCCTGCAGAGGCCTCTCTTCCCTCCTTTAAGTCTTAAGACGAGTCCCTCACGAGTCCCTCAGTGAAAGCCGCCCTGACCTCCCTGTGGAATGTGTACCACTGCCCACCATCCCTCCTCTCTCACGCTGTGTGCCTTGCTTCCAAGACAGGTGTCGCCCTGAAATGCCTACAGAAGTTACTGTGATCTTGTCTCCTCCTGCTAGACCATAAGCCCCCAAGCACAGGGATCACTGTCTGTTTGTTGACACATCCCCAGCAGCCAGAACAGTGCTTGGCACACGGCAGGTGTTCAGTGTACAAATGTGGGACCCATTTTTGCCAAGGCTGGGAAGTAAACAGCCCCAGCGTCACCACCCCAGCTGAGTCTGCACCACTCCCCTGGTGGTGCCTCTCTCAGCAGCTTTTGTGTGTCACGTTAGCTCTGGGAACCTAGAAGTTCATCAAGTCCAGGCTCCTCACTTTGCTGATATGGACAAGAAAGCTCACCAGTGAGGGCTCTCAGCAAAGGGAAGACAACCTTCCCGTTGGGGCATTGTGACCTGGAGGCTGTCACAGAGAAGCCCAGGAATTTTGGATTCATCTTGCTGAGATTAAAGACACAGAAAAAGCTTCTAGGCTGCCTTCCCTGGGCCCTCTTCCATGATGCACTCACACAGCACCCTGTACTTTAAAACACTGCGCACATAACTATGCATGAAATTAACTGACTTTTTGATATCTTTGTTTTCCACCAAGTGATAAGATTCGGAATGACAGGATGTGGGTCTGTTTTTTCTTTTGCCTCCCCCAGCACTTGGCACAATGCTCAGCACATAGTAAGTGTTTTGAGGGACAGCCGACTGTCTCATGCAGTGCCGTGCCCTGCCTTGTGTGGCATACCGGAGGCTTAACATGTTCCCATGCTGTAACAGACAGGCAGTGCTCTTCTCCAAGAGCCACCAAACAAATTCAGATACTAATACCAAATAGAGGGTACCACCAGCTTGGGAAGAGAGTGCCTTGTTGAGGACATCTATGTTTCTCTCCATGGAGGCAGCGTGGAATAATGGGGATGATATAGGACCTAGAGGAGAGACCTTAACTCTGTTACTTGCAGCCAAAAGCATTCATAACTGCTCTAACCAGAACTGTTATATCAGAATTATCACTGATAACAAGAAGCCTGGAGGTAGAAGTCTAGTCCAGAGTTGGTGTAATGACACAAGGATGCCATCCAAAGCCTAGAGTTTACCCTTCTGCTCCACCATCTTTATTACCTCGTGGTCAGAAGGGGGTTGCTGTTATCCCAGCCATTACCTGCATATTCCAGGAGGAAGAAAGAGAAGTGAACAGTCCAGTAATGGCTCCTTATTTTATCAGGAGGCATAGCTTTTCAAGAAACCTCTATGTCCACCCAGCCAACTTCCACTTAAATCTCTCTGGCCAGAACTCCATCTCTTGGCCACATCAGCTTTTAGGAGAGCTGGGAAAGGTGAGGCTTCAACTATAGAGAGTGGAAAAACAAGCAGCAAGGGAGGAACGGATGAGTAATAGCTGCAGAGTTAGCTGGCCAGCAGCATCTGCCAAAACTAGGTAAATTATTTTTTGTAACATAACTGTTTTTGTGGATTTTCATATTACAAAAGCAATAAATATACGCCGTTACTTCAGAAAATAGATGTTTAAGATCTCCACAATCCCATCACACAGAAGTAATCATAGTTTCTTCCTGGGGTTTTATTCTTCTAGATTTTTGTATTTTTTAACATGGGTTGAACCACTCTATGGGTTGCTCTGTAATTAGTTTTCTCATGTTATCATGAAAAATCTTTACAATTTATTAAATATTCTTTGCAGAATGTTTAATGTCTGCGTGTTCCATTGAATAAGGTACCATGATTTGTTTATTCAGTGTTGGGCATGTTTATGAAAGTGACATGTGAGAAACCAACACTAGTGATTCTCCTCATAGCTTAATCTTTGACCAGCAGCTGCTCTTCCAGGAGTACATCATAAAGGAATAATCCCAGATGTGCACATTCTTTAGAGCTTTTGCAATATCCTGCCAAATCGCCTTCCTAGATGGACTGTTCCAACATACAATCCCTCTAGCAGATGTAAGTGGCCATTTCCCCCCAAAATGTTCACTAACTCTGGAAACAAGACGGGGGGAATAGGAATGGTGATGTAACCCAGTCCCTCACTCCCCAGAAGAGGGGACAAAGGGAAGCACTTGCATAAGGCCACACAGCATGGCCATCCCTAGAACGCAGGCCTCAGGACCAAAGGCTGGGCCCCTCAGAGGTTCTCGAGAGAGGGCCAAGGCCAGGAGACCCTGGGCATCATGCCTTGTAGACGGTGGGTATGGGCAGTCCTGGGCCGGGGGTCACCGTGGGCAGACACATTTATTTCTGACTCAGCATCTTATTGCCAGTCAAGCTGTGTGACCCTAAGCTTCTCACTTAAGTGTTTCTGGGACCAGTAAAAAGAAATATGGCTTAGATCCAGGTCTTCTTGCTGGCTGTCATCTCTGTTACGGACTGAATTGTGTTCCCCTAAAATTCTTATGTTGAAGCTCTAACCCCCAATATCACTGTGTTTGGAGATGGGGCCTTTAAAGAGGTACTTAGGGTTAAATTAGGTCATAAGGCTGGGGCCCTAATTCAATAAAAATGGCGTCCTCCTAAGAAGAGGACCAGACCCCAAGGAGAGCACGCAGAGGAAGACCGTGTGAGGACATGGCAAGGTGGTGGCCACCTGAAAGCCAAGGACAGAGGCCTCAGGAGAAACCCAACAGTCCAGGATACCTTCTAGACTCCAGAACTGTGAGAAATAAATTTCTATTGTTTTAGCCATCCAGGCTGTGGTATTTTGCTGTGACAACCCCAGCGAACTAATACCGTGCCCCAACAGTTGTATGATCTCTGCTACTTCTCCTGAATGCCAAGCCACAAGTATCAGATGTTCTGAAAGTGGAGTCAGATTCTTTCCAAAAACCTTGAGTATGCACACGGCAGATGCTGTGGACGATGCCAACAGCTCTGTTCCCCGGGGCCGTGATGGGCAACTGCTGACCACTGACCACATCCGCCCCGCCCCTCCCCAGCTCTGTGCTTGAGACTCTTTCTGGTGCCCCAGGAGTTGCTCAGCCTAGGCACAGGCCATGCCTGCCAGGAGCCAGGAGCCCCTCCCCGGGGCTGCATTCCACCAATGAGGAACAGAAGCCAGGCTTGTCCCACATTCTGCACAGCTCCTCAGCCGGTCCCTAGTGGGAGGGAGCACTGGCCTCCCATGTCGACTGGTTCACTGACGCCCTTTCTTGGCCCATAATTCTCTCCCTCCCCCCTCAAACTTCTGGGAATGTCCTCTCAACTTAATCACTTGCCTCAGCATCTGCCTTCAAGGGAACCCAAACTAAAGCACCTGGGAAAGAAAGCTGTGGGGATTTTTTGTTGGTGTGTTTTAATAGACTTTATTTTTTTAGAGCAGTTTTGGGTTCACAGCAAAATTGAGTGGAAGGTACAGAGGTTTCCTACATACTCCCTGTCCCCACACCCGCACAGCCTCCTCTATTATCAACATCCCCCACCAGAGTGGTACATTTTTTACAATTAACAAACCTACATTGACACATCGTCGTCACCTAAAGTCCACAGTCTACAACAGCGTTCACTCTTGGAGTCATACAAATATTCAGTGACATGTACCTTCCATTGTAGTATCATACAAGTACTTTCGTTGCCCTAAATATCCTCTGTGCTCCACCCATTCATCTCTCCCTTTCCCCCAACCCCTGGCAACCACGATCTTTTTACTGTCTTAGTTTTGCCTTTTCCAGAACGTCATATAGTTGGAATCATACAGTGTGTAGCCTCTGCAGATTGGCTTCTTCAATTTAGCAATATGCATTTAAGTTTCCTCCATGTCTTTTCATGGTTTGAGAGCTCTAGATGATGTTGGGTTTTTAGTGACAAATTTTTAGATACAACACCAAAGTTACGATCCTTGAAAGAAAGAATTGGTAAGCTAGACTTTATTAAAATGTTCTGCTCTGTGAAAGACACTGAAGAAAATGAAATGACAAGCCATAGACCAGGAGAAATATACAAGGAACTCTCAAAACCCAACAATAGTAAAACAGACAAACCAATTTAAAAAGGAGCCAAAGACCTGAATAGACACCTCACCAAAGTAGATATACAGACGGCAAGTAAGCGTAGGAAAAGATGCTCCACGTCGTGTGTTACCAGGGAAATGCAAATCAGAACGACAGTGAGATGCCACTGCACAGCTATTAGAAGGGCCAAAATCCAGAACACTGACACCACCAAATGCTGGTGAGAATGAGGAGCAACAACACAGGAACCCTCATTCACTGCTGGTGGGAATGCAAAAAAATGGTACAGCCACTTTGGAAGACAGTCTGACAGTTTCTTACAAAACTAAACATGCTCTTTCTATCCCATCCAGCAATCACACTTCTTGGTATTTTACCCAAAGAAGTTGAAAATTTATGTCTATATGAAAACCTGTACATGGATCTTTAGAGCAATTTTATTCTTAATTGCTAAAACTTGGAAACAACCAGGATGTCCTTCAGTAAGTAAATGGATAAATAAACTGTGGTGCATCCAGGCAATGAAATGAAATATTATTCAGCTCTAAAAGGAAAGCTGTGTTTTTAATCCAAGACAGACTCAGTGCACAGACATACACACTACCCACATAGATTTGCTCTGGGGGCAATAAGCAGCCACTGTTGCTGCAGAGTCCCAGTAAGGACTTACCAAGGGGGTGATGGCAGTTGAAGCAATGGTTGTTGCCACAGGACATTGAAGCAAGAGCATTCGAACCAAACATAGCTAAGTTCAAATCCCAACTCTCTACCAGGCATGGCAGTTCATGCCTTTTATCCTAGCACTTTGGGAGGTCGAGGTGGGAGGATCATTTGAGGAGTTCAAGACCAGCCTGGGCAACACAGCAAGAACCCTCCTCTAAAAAAAAAAAAAAAAAAACAAACTTTTTTTTTTTTAAATCCCAACTTTCACATGCACTAGCAGGATAATTAGGCGGTAAATAACTTGCTAGGTCTCCATTTCACCATCTGTGGGAGCGGAAATAGCACCGACCTCACAGGATCAGTGAGAGGCCTGAACAAGATAAAATGGAGAGTGTCAAGACAAAACAGAGTATACTCAGCAGATGGCAGCCATGGAGCTGTGCGGCTCAGATCTCCCTACCAGAAAGGACTTGCTGTTCTGCTGCAAAGGAGTGCAGTGAGCTGGCAGTCTCCAGCCGCAGCGTCTTCAGCAATGATTCTGGCTTTTGAGCTGAGGACACACTACCTCCCGGCAGCCCCAGCTAAAGCCTGAGCACAGCAGAGCACTGGGACCCAGCCATTTCCATCCAACACCAGACTTCTCTAAGGGGAAGTCCTTGCGCCGGAACCTGGCACCGGCCTGGCTGAGGCTGTTGGATCTATATTGCAGGCTGAGGCTCCCCCTGCCCTACCCTGCCTTCCTCCGTGTTCTGTCTCACAGGCATTCCCTCCTCCACTCTCCACCCCCTCACACACACCTCTTCCACTCCCGCGCGATGCTAACGCTTTTCTCTTCCTCCCTTGTTTCTGCACCTACTGCATGAAATAGCAGCAAGAGAGACAGGTTTTCACAGGGCTTCCTTTGATGGTATCTAGATTTTTAATCCCAATGGGATCCCTCCACAGGAGTCAAGATCATTCAGAGTTCTTTCATTGCAACCAACAGAAACAAACCCTAGTTAATTTAACAAGAAAAGGCAAAAGAAAGTCTTGGAATACTGTGGGATACCCAGAGAGCTTAAGGAAAAGCTAAAGAACTGGACTGAAAGGGTGAGAACTTGATAGTCCATAGTCTCCTGAAATTAGTGAGCTCTTTTTTTCAGAACACCACTGTTGACATCAATAAGCTCCAAATTTTAGTCCTTGTAACATCCCACTCAGGATTCAAATCCAAGGAGAAGGTGGTGGGGCACATTGGCAACTCTTTTTATACTGATGGACAGACCCACTGACTCTGTATTCGCAGCAAGACCAGGGTAGCTGTCCTCAGAAGGTGAATGGATGTGCCCAGTGGCTAACTCTACCCAGAGAACTCAACACAGCCTCATGGGAGAAGAAAAATTGCCTGCCCTGCCCCGATCCCTGCCAAGAGCTCAAAGCACGGTATCTCCAATTCATTTCTACCTATTCACTCCTACCTAAACCACCATCCATAAACTTCCCCTACAAGTTCGAGTCTCTTGGGTTCAATATCATTGTGCCTAATCTTAAAAGTTTTCATTGTCCAAACTATCAAGTAAGAAGTCAAGAAGGACATACTTAAACACTTTTCGAAAACACTTGTTTGGAATGTAATAAGCTGCCTCTCTTTCCTCCAAAAGAGAACGACCCCTCCCCCACCCAGCCCTTCTCCCACCCGCCACCAGCACCACCGCGGAGCACAATGGGCCTCGAGAGTACTGGTGTCATCATCATGCCCTCAAAGGTCTCAGGATTTATTGAAATCTTTAAAGCCCATTTCACATTCCATTAACTTTTTAGATTAAGCTCCTCATCCCAACCCAAAAATGCTTCTGATAGTTGGGGAAATTCATTGACATGCAGAAGGCTGACAGCCCAGCCAGGAGGCCTGCAGCAGGTGAGGGGTGCCCCGCCCGTATCCTCTAGGCAGGTGTTCCCCTTAAAACTCTAAAGCCTGCTGCCTGCCAACTCTCTGCTCAAAGAGTTTTGTGAGGTTTGGTTTGGTTTTTTGTTTGTTTTTGTTTCATTGCTCAAATCCAGTGACAGAGGGGGATTTACTAAATAAATGCGCCAGCTCCCTTGCCCTTGAGGGGATACCTTATACTAAATGGTCTCCCAAAGTTCCTAAGTGGGACTGAGGTCCACGTGTCTGCAGCAGTCACTGTGGAAAATACACCTGTATTGGCCTCCCTCCCTCCCCTGCGCCATTGCTGTTTCCTTGGATTGCCTCCCAAACAAATTATTTGCACACAAATCCTTGTCTCCATTTGTGTTCCCCCAGAAGTACACGCCAAGACAAAAGCCCATCTTTAATCAAAGTTTTGTCCAGAAGGACTTAGAGAACAGCAGCCCCCTTCTGCTGCTGGCAGAAGTTGGGGGGAGTCACCAGGCAGAGCCCCCTGGCCAGCTGAGGGAAACTTACCTGTGAGAGCCCCCCACCTTGTTCCCTAAACTACTAGGGAGCCCAGCCCTTGTGTCAGAGCCACAGATTCTGCCCTCTTGGCCTGGGGGGTGCCAGGAGGATGCTGCTAGGAACCGAAGGGATGCAGATGCCAACAGCCCTTCACTGCCTATAGGCACATTTCACACTGACAGGCTACCGGGGGTGTAACACTATTTTTATTTAAAACATCGGTTGCCATAGTAACATCCACATGACCCAATACTTATTCTAAGTCACAGAGAAAATACCCTTGGGAAGGGAGGGAGAGAAGCCCGTGTGAGTGCAGAGCCGCCTTGAGAATCCAATAGCCAAGCAGGTAGCACCTGGAAAAGAGAAGGCCGCCCCGTTCCCAGTCAGCCCCGTCTGGGCTCCTCCTCCAAACACCCGCCTGCATCTTCCTGGGGTTTCACTCTGCAATCGATGAAAAGGTTCAGAGGCATATGGCGAGTGCTGTGATCTGCCCAGGTGGCCTTGTGGGCTGCAGCTCCTCCCTGGACTTTGGAAGTTTCCTCTGGAGTGACCTCAGCCACAGGGGTCAAGGCAGGTGCTGAGAACCTCTGCCCTGGCTGCACGGTGGTGAGGCCCGCAGGAAGACACGCACCCGGCCCCATCAGCTTTCCACTGCATGCGCAGGAGGCAGGGAGTTCGCATCCCCACGGCCCTGCAGCCGAGGAACCCAGCACTGCAGGAAGGTCAGGACTGGACCAAGGCACCTGGAGGGAACCCTGCGGAGAAAAGGAAAAGCCCCCAAAGGAGCTGGCTTTTAAGGAACAGAGGGAGAGCTCATTCTGCAATAGCCCCGCCCCCGCATGCCCTCCCTGACCTGGGCCGTTGCATTTCAGTCTCTACGCAGAGCCCAGGGCTGGCAGTGTTAACATCTGAGGCCCTCAGAGACACTGAGGACCCCTTAGCGTCCCTGCGAGGCCTGGGGGCCTTTGGACAGAGGCTATGGTGGTTCGGCACAGCATGGGGCTGACCAGCCTGGCTCCTGTGGCAGCCCTGTCTGTGATGCGCTAGGCACGTTACTTCCCAGCTCCGAGCCGGAGATTTTGTCTGTGGCCTGGGCACCACAGGACACATCTCACAGGTTTCTCATGATAATCAAAACGGTCATAGAGAACCAGACATACACAGCAGCCACTGATTAGTAATTGTTAATATTATGATGGGGGTGGGCATGGGCCATCCTTGAGGAGCACGACAAGACAAATAACCCTGAGCCTGTCCCTTCCCCTGATGACTCAATAATAACAACTACAATAATAGCCACGCTAACATCTATCAAACACTTAATATATGCAAGTGCCTGGCTTATTTGATCCTGACGACAGCCCTGCAAGGGTCTATTTTCATACACAGCCTACAGATGAACAACTCTACCTTCCCCATCACAGAGATCAGGTAACCTGCCCAAGTAGCTGGTGTGCTGTGGTGCTAGGACGTGGACCCGGATCTGACTCCTCAATATGTGCTTTTAGACGCCATGCTATGAAAGTGATCACCTGGGACTGCTTTGCTCGAGAAAATGGTGGCAAAAGAACAGGTGGAGGTGTTTGTGGAGGGGCCGGCTCTGGCTTTGTGGGTGATGATACGGCCGGAGAGTGGTGAGGGCTGGCTGCTGTGCATCAGTCTCAGCTCCTGGGCTGCCTTTGTCATTGTCTCTCCACCCCCAGGCCTGCCTGGGCAGCCATAACAGCCCCTCCAGGTCATCAGTAGCTACCATTCTGTTGAGACAGCTGAGAAAGTGGCCAGACCCAGAGGAGGGAGGAACGATCTGGGAGAGATATTTGAGACGGTGCTGTTATATTTTGAGGTATCAGGACATTTGTCCTGGGTAGAAGTATGGGGTCCCCTGGGGTATGTATAACCACCAGACCCTGTGGGGCAGACAGGGCTCTTATGGGATGGCTTCTGCCTATGGGTGCCACCAGAGGTGACAGGAATGTCCAGGACAACCGCAGGGCCCCCTCAGAGCTGCAGTCTGCTCCTCCTTAGTCTGGTGGCCATCGACATCACCTTGAAGATGGAAGCAAAGGTTCAACAGGGCCGGGCTTCATTATCACTTCCTGTTGGACCATCGTCTTACAGAAAAGACGACAAGGAACGTCTTAGTCTAGCAGATCTGGGCAAGACCAGTTGTTTGACACTGGAAGTTCCTTAACCTCTAAAAGTCTCTATTTTCTCATCTTTCAGATGCAAGTGATGCTCAGCTGTAGCAGATTCTGTCAGGTCTCACCCAGAGCCACTTGGCCCTCAGCAGGTTGCCCAGGGGCAGTTTCAGCAAGATTATTACTTCCTGCTTGAGGTTGTTCTCTGGCCACAACAGTGAGCTCAGCTGCACATATCGGGGAGGCCACAAGTGCCAGAGAGCTAATGCTCCAAACACGGCTCTCAACCAATGCAGGGTGGGAGTTGGTGGATAGACACCACTGAACACCCCACACACGGATGCACTCTGTATAGGTTTTCTTCCCTTCCCTGCGTCCCTTCCCCACACCATCACCAGGCTTCCTAAGAGCACCTGCCAGGTAAGCTGAGTCTTCGTCTCAGGGTCTGCTTTAGGGAGAACACAACCTAAGACACCACTTCACTTGAGGAAGACCGAATGAGGACACATGTCAAGCTCCCAGCACAGCGAACGGCACTTATTATACACAATACTTGGGGATGGGGTAGAGTTTAGCTGTGGTTTTATTTTGCACATTTGTGAGCTCATTAGATAGTCTGTGTTCTCTGACCTAGAAGGCCTCTAATTTGGGATTAAATTTGGCTGTAGATGCTTCTCCAACATATTCTTCATCCTACATGGATCACTGAGAAAGACTCTGTCTTCTAGATCAGTTTTTCTAATAAAATTCCCCATAACCTAAAACAGAAGTTGTGCGAGACAGGCAAGGCCTTAGGGAAAATCAGGCAGTCAGCACACTCACCACTTACCCTTCAGGCTCACAGTGACTTCCTGCTGCCCAGAGAGACCCTCCCCCATGCAGGAGAGCCCCTGTGCTCTCTAAATCTAAGTAACCTCAGCTATTGAAAACAAAACAATACCATCAACAAATTTGTACTAAGGTGTGACTGGTTGTCTTCCATTGCAGTAGGGACCTCTGATTGAGGGGGAGAGTGAGCATGTACCTTAGCTATCTCGGGCATAGCAGGAAGCAGGTTGTTCCTTCCCCCTCACACTTCCACGAGCTTTAATTTTTTTTTTAATAACCTGCTTCAGCTGAAGCTTTCACATGCTTTTTGAATTCTACTCTATAATGTACCCAGATTTTAGAAAAATCAAATTAGGATCACAAACCTGCCAACATGTTGAATATGAGTCGCGTTCCCTGACCTCTCATATGAAACTCCTTGATTTTGTTAAAGCTGTTGGCGTTTGTGTCCTCTAATTCCACAGGGCTGCTTTGTGTTTTCAGAAAAGAAAAAAAGAAATCAGATACATGCAACAGAATATTTGAATCGGAAATTGAAAGAGAGGCTTGCCTCCCCGACCCATGGCTAGCCTTCCAGCTAGAGCAGAGATCCTTAAGCCTTCCATGCGAGTCACGGGAAAGGGAGGGGCTTTGTAACCTGCAGTGCTCACTCCCACTCCAGGAGGCTGACGGTGGCTCAGGACTAGGCTTTGAGATTCTTTTCCAAGCTAGGAAGCTGGTCATTCCAATGAAGGCCATCTCTGGATTTTTGCTTTGTTCCTTTAACTCGGTGTTTCTCACAGAGATGTGTCCCTGGAACACCCCCATGCCCACCTCTGCCATGGTTCCACTAAGCTCCCAGAGGTATTCAAGCAGATCAGAGAATGCTGCATTTTGCCTGTCAAAGGTGAACAAACAGCTTGAAAACCTAATGCCTTACAAAGAATCATGCACCTCAAGGATTAAAAGCCCACAAATGAACCAGTTTGTTCATTTTTAATCTATTGCATGAATATTTTTTTTTAAATACATGATTATTTATAGACATTCCAGAACTATGAGCTAGCTATAATGCACACCCCTAAAAAGAAAATTTATTACATCAAATAGTAACAGAAGAAATGTGCAGCTGCCCCTTGGAGGTATTTGGAATGGACTGGCAGGGATACATTTTGCAGATAGGAGTCCCTGGAGGTTTATTGACATTAGAAGGGGAATATCTCCACCTCCATCTGATATTCTTGCTTAACTATGCTCAGAAATGTTCTACCTGTACGCACCCCAGGCTTCTCATTTTGTACACAATTATCTCCATTTAGATCAAGATTCAGAAAAATATATATCAGCATCAAAATAGCTAATGATAAAAGAGTTTTGAAAAAGATTCACTGCACACATGGTGACGCAGTGATCCCCTTTCAGCATGACCCAGCCGAGCAGCACCACCCACAGAAGCTTCTCTGTCAACTCCCAGGGGGCACCTAAAAAGCTTCCTCCTTCACAGTGAGTCCAGGGAGAGACTTTAGAGGACAGGAGGCTCCTGGTCTGAACACACGTTTTGGACTGGCGTTGCAGACTAAACTGACAGGAGCGGAAGGGCCTGGAGTCAGCCCAAAAATCCCAGTTGAAGAGAGAGATCCAACGTGCTCCCATCCTCATCAACGAACACTGTCACAGATATGGGGGGAGCCAAGGCCCACACAGAGACATGAAGGATGATCGATCCTTTTTAAGCCTCCTTGGTCCCAAAGAAGGGATCGGTCCACCCATTTCCAGGAAGGGATGATTCCTATAATTAGAAGATTTGAGTGCACAGTATAATACATCACTTTACTTTCCCAGCACACCTCCGTCAGCTCCCAGCAGCTGGGGTCAGGACTGCCATATAATGAGCTTCCTACCAGCTTCCTCGCTTCTGCACTTGTTCTCCCAAGCCCCACAGCATTTTCTTTTCCTTCCTCCCAGGGTCCAGGCTGCACCTGGAGAGGTAGCGTGGCATTGCCAGAGGAAGTTCTGGTTCTGTGTATTCCAAACTCCCTTGGGATTACTCAACTCCCCTCAAAGCAGAACTTGGGCAAGTTGTGTCTTCATCTGGGTTCTCTCAGAAGCAAATCCCAAGACAAGGATTTGGGCACAAAAAATTTTACTTGGGAAGTGACCAGGAAACACTGTTAGGGGAGTGGAAAAGTAAGATGTTGTAGGTTCCTTATCAAACTGGTTACCCCTGGGGACCGCTGGAGCATCATGCCACCCACAGGGACACTCTGGGAGACAGGGAAGAACAGACACCGCAAAAAATGAGGGTCTTCATTCATTGAGGGCTGCTCCCAGGGGCTACTAATTCCCTGGAGCTTCCAGCCATCGGGAAAAACTTCTCCTGCTGCCAGAACCACCTTCAGGTAACCAAATGCAGGCGCAGGCAGCTGGAAGTTTGACGGCAGGGTGGTAAGGGCCAGGGTTGTGGGCAGGCACCAGCAGCAGGAGCTACAAATTCTCAGGCTAAGAAACTTCTCTGGCTCTTTACTATCTCATCAAAGACCACTTCCTGTCAGTGGTGAGACTGAGAGAGGAGGGAAAAAGGAGGGAGGGAGAAGGGAAGGGGAGACGATAGACTTTCGTCACTGTATTCCTAATGCAGCAACCTTCAAGATAAAAGAAGGAGAAGACTAATCTCCAGGGAAGACAACTCGTATGAAAGCTCTGCGATATAATTTCGCATGGGGCTGAAGTGCACTGCTTTTACAAAATACACACATAGGAAGGAAAGTGGGGGAAGTCTCGCCATTTGTCATACACGGAAGACAGAGTAGTGATGCCTTGGCTGGTGAGCCTTAAAGAATATACTCTTGGAACAGGTGGCAGATCCTGAGAAGTTTGATGGTTACAGAGGAGCAGCATGGATTTTTAAATGTTGGGAATTGCTGTCAGCATGAATGAGGCCAAGAGGCTAAACACTATGTGACCGGGGACCCTGTGGAGTAGATGGCAGCAACCTTGTGATTCAGAAAGATCAGGCATTTTAAAATAGAGCGTGTTGGGAACCCAGCCTCCCTTAAGAAAACAAGTCTGGGACCCTCTGAGTTTCACCCTGGTGGGGATCTCAGCCCTACACCCTGGAGTGTTTCCCCGCTGTAGGGGTCTCTCGCTCTGAGCACTGCCACTGACTCACTGAGTGTTCAGATTCTCGGGCACATTACTCTGAGCTACCCCCAAAAGCAGATGCTGGGATGAGGGTTGTCTGTAGAGCGATCCCCCAAAGCAGGAATAACGTAGTGAGAAAAGGAGGAAATGACCTCAAAGGGCACACTGATGAGTGGGCCACTGGGCTCAATCCTGCCATGGACCTTCTGAGGAAGGGACAGAATGCGCGGCAGATGGAGAGCTGCACACTCACCCACAGGTCCCATCCTCCAGAGGCGTGAACCCCCTGCTCTTCGGGGCTGAGAGAGTGGACAGTTGCAAGGGGCCTCATCGGCTTGGGAGAAAGCTCCGAGGATGAGCAGCAGAGGGAAGCTAGGGCCCACTCATGGCATCCACGGAGGTGCACCGCTCAGATCTCCTTCGACAGAAACTGCTGCAGGGAGTCTCCTGCAGCTGTGCCCTCAGCGTGCTGCAGCTCTCACCCCAAGGCCACGCTTCCCCTGGCTGCTCGCAGCCAGCAACTGAGCACCACGGGGGTACTGGAACCAAGTCACTCCTGCCCAGTGCAAGACTCCTCTAAAAAGCAATCTTTTGTCCAGGCGCGGTGGCTCATGCCTATAATCCTAGCACTCTGGGAGGCCAAAGTGGGAGGATTTCTTGAGGCCAGGAGTTTGAGACCAGCCTGTGCAAGAGCGAGACCCTGTCTCTACAAAAAATAGAAAAGTTAGCCATGCATTGTGGGTGCCTATAGTCCCACCTACGTGGGAGGCTGAGGCAGGAGGATCACTTGAGCCCAGGAGTTTGCAGTTGCAGTGAGCTATGATCACCACTGCACTTTAGTTCCAGTGATAGTGAGACCCTGTCTCAAAAAAAAAAGAGCAGTGTTTGCTCAGGGACTCCCCATTGTCCTGGCGGAGACTGTCTCAGAACTGCTCAGAAGGTCTGAGGCTCTTCCTGTAATCTTTCCTTCCCCTTTTCTTTTGCAAGTGTCTGATCTGCACTGCAATCCGAGGCTCTCCCTGCTGACTTCTGTTTCCTCCCCTTCATCCTGCCCAGGTGTTCTCCCCATAAACCTCTTGCTCCTCTAATCTGGTTTTCACATCTTCTTCTAGGACTTGAACTGACACAAAGTTGCAGGACACCATCCAGTGGTTTGACACTGTCCGCCCCGTGGTGCTGAAATCAGAAGTAGGACAAGGGGATGTGATGCGGGAACAAAATACATCTGTGTCCTCCCTCCACAGCTGGGTAACCGTTAAATGGTGCAGTATATTCCCTCGGTGCTCCTTAGCCAGGGGAGTCGATGGTATTGTCAAAGGTCTTCAAATGCCGAAGAGAATAAAACAGAAAAATTGCTCTACGACCACACAGAGTGGTTTCCATGGGTGCTGCTCCTGGAAACCCAGATGCTGCTGAAATCTGCAAAGTCACCCTCAGTCGTGCACAGCTCCTAACAAGGAGCTGGGTGGCTTCTTCCCTTCCTATTTTCTAGCCTCTTGCATGTACCTCCTATTGGCAAAGCCTGACAGAAACCAGATTGGCAAGATTAACAGGAAATGCAGCTCCACGCTTTCAGCCTGTGGTGCACACTGCAAGCAGAGCTCCAGAGAATGGAAATGAGGCTGAGGACCAACAGACAGTTCCCGAGCTGGAGGGTGACTTACCCTGTAGTGTCATCAGATGGCACTGTGTCATGTGGGGCCAGGTGTCTTTGCCCCACAAAAGTGATGGGGTGAAGAGGGGAGAGCACTGGGCCTGTATCTTACCAACAAGGCCTAAGTCCTACCCCCGCTGGGGACCACCTGTATGACCTTAGGCAAGTAACATGACCTCTCTGAGCCTCAGCAACCTCATTTGTAAAGCACAGGTAGGCCCACACCAGAGATTTTCAAACAGTGCTCCAAGGAACCCTAGGGTTCCACAGCCCCTTCACGGGTTACTAAGTAGTTTGGGTGGAGAGAGGCCAAGTGTAGCTATATTAGAGTAGATTCACCTTTACATGATTCCCATTTTAGAGAATTCCAGGGTTTTCTTTGAAGATTAAAATAAAAGTTTGAAAACCATAGACCCAGATGATGTTTAAGATCCTTTCTATCTTTATCTTTCAGAAGTCTATGGGACTTGAATTAAAATCTGGGTCCTGTGTACATATAAGAATAACGTCTATTGGATGTCGGGGAGGGGGGAGGAGGGGACGGGTATATGCATACACAAAGAGTGCAACGCGCACCACCCGAGAGATGGACACGCTTGAAACTCGGACTTGGGGGGAGGAGGGGCAAGGGCAACATACATAACCTAAACATCTGTACCCCCATAATATGTTGAAATAAAAAAGAAAAAATCTGGGTCCTGCCACATATAAATGTGTGACCTGGAGAAGCCACTTAATATCCCTGACTCATTTTCCTCACTTGTAAGATAACGAGATCACTAAATGAATGCCTGTGGTGTGTGAGGTGATTTGCACATGTTTCTATCCACACCCTCCCCTCCTAGAGAGGACCGTCAGTGTTCCCACGTTACAGCTGAGGCTTGGTGAAGTTGAGCAACACGCCACATTACTCGGCCAGCAAAGGGCTCGAGATCCATGTCCATCAGGTTCAAACATCTGTTTTTTCAACTCTGCTGCCAGCCCACTTTAGAGTGGCATGAGGAATAAATGAGACTGTGAATGTAAAAGTGTTTTTCAAAAATACAAGTGATGATGTAAACATAGAGAATTATTATTCTGTTTTAGAGTCAGAATTAGTTTTACCCAAATGGACCTAACTCCCTACCAAGCACTTCATATCATGATAAAATGTCTCTGGTTTATAATCCACTTTCAACAGAATTTACAGTCCTTGCTCATTGTTTGTTCTGTACCCGATTCACAAACCATTCCTGACCAGCTGGGCCCTGCCTCCCCTTCCACCAAGGACCTCGGCCACTTTCCTTGCTTCTTGGCTTAAGCAGCCCCAGCCATGGCTCACGGTTCCTACCCTTGTAAAGGTTCAGCCCCGACCTCTGCTGCCGTCACTGCAGACTGGGGAAAAGCCCCAGAAAGGGGCTGGCTGACGAGGAGAGACTGACTGTTCTACCTGTGCACTGGCTGCTGTAAGACAGCAAAACTCCAGCTTCCCTGGAGTGTGGGAGAGTGAATGCCCCATGGGGAAGTCTCTAGACAATGATAGAAAGCAGATTGGAAGGAGCCACCTGATCAGTCAAAGCCACCCTTTCTCCCACAACAGACTGTTTCAAGATGCAATCATTTGCTATGACCAATCTTATGCATTTACCTAAAATTTAAATCTTCCAGCATATTCACCAGCCTTTTGCCATACAGCTTTATTACTACATTAACTTGTCACCTTTTCGGGATCATTATGAACTCATGGCAAAAGAAATTCAAGGTGTTACAATTACTTTTTACTGTTGTTCTCTTTTTGATTCTCAAATTGTCACAGCATGGCCATTGGAAGGCCCTTAAGCTGACCTCCCTGCCTTTCCCTGCTGCCACACACATTTTTTAAAGTATTCTTGCTTTTCAACAACAAAATGTTCCAGGCCCATATTGACTTTTCCTTAACAAAAAATAGAATGAGAAAGGTTCCTTTTAATGGAGACTAGTACTAGAAACCACACCAGAGGTGCATATCAGATTGTTCCAGATAAATACTGGCAGAAGACGGAGCAACACTACTGCTGGGCCGCTTCAGGGATAAAGCTGGAAAAACATTCATATTAAGCAGTATGAGTTTTGTGCTACTATTTCTAACTTACCTCTAACATGACTAAATTATTTTAGCAGGGTTCTGGGGTTTTTTTGTTTTTTTGTTTTTTTTTTTTGAGACAGAGTCTCACTCTGTTGCCCGGGCTAGAGTGCCGTGGCGTCAGCCTCGCTCACAGCAACCTCAGACTCCTGGGCTCAAACAATCCTCCTGCCTCAGCCTCCCGAGTAGCTGGGACTACAGCATATGCTTCCACGCTTGGCTAATTTTTTTATTTTTGTCTATTTTGCCCAGGCTGATCTCAAAATTCTGGCCTCAAACCATCCTCCAGCCTCAGCCTCCCAA
>CAUYSK010113741.1:0-51123 GCA_963575035.1 Avahi laniger
TAATGTCAATTATAAATTATTTTCCCAGGTGCAGAACAGAGACAAGACAAGTTCAGACATTCTTCTACCTACCAAGGTATATCTACATAATTTATGCTTCCTTCACTCCCTTTTTCTCTTCTAACATTCACCTTATTTTACGTAAAATATAGATTTCCTAGGCTTCACAAGAATGCAGCCTAGGAAATCTGACTGTCTACCCCCCTCTTCTTTGTTTTCTCTGTATGTCGTATCCCATTTATAAGACTGAGTTTCCAAATTCCTCTTCAGAAAAAGTCACAGATACATGTGTGGTTTGTGATTTTCCTCGCATGTTCTCAAACTTTGGGTTAATAAACCTCCATTGATTGAGATCTTTACCTCGGTCACTTATTTTGGGTTGTCAACTGTCAGGGCCAGACACTGAGGGAGGCCCGTCGGCTGGGGCAGGAGATCCAGCTGTCTAAGAGGCTCAGTCAGTCTCTGTATCTTTAGCTCATCCCTGAATCCAGGACTTCAGAAGAAACTTGGGCTTCAAATTCTTGAGGCTTTTCACTATTTGAAGTCAGGGATTTGACCATGTTGCATTGTCTCCCTAATCCCTGGTCAGTCAGATTTTAGCTTTCTCTGACGCGTTATCTCTCATCCCATCAAATTTTTACCAGTTTCCACAAGGTGGTTTTTTTTTCTCTTTGTTTTTCACGTCTCTCATTTGCTTTATGCCTCTCTTTGATTGTGTTTATATTAATAGATTTTTTTCAAACTACTGAGATTCACTACATGTACTGAGCCTTACATGATTGATTTCCATGAAGATTACCCCACCTTCATAGTTGACCTAAAAATAACACTAAGTGTATATAATCACAGTATATCTCTGTGAGGTAGCACTTATCTACTGTGGTCCTTGGATGGATAGTTGTAAACACTCTTTAGCAAGAATATAAGGGGCAAGGATAAAGATGTGAAAGTGAGTATATAATTAAAGGTCTTATAGTCATGTTAAGGGCAATAAATAATAAGTGAGGTAATGAACTTTTGCAAAAGGATTACGAAAGGATAAAAATTCAGGCATGTTCAATAGACATGACAGTACCCACCCCTCGTTAAGGTTTCTCTGGCACCATCCTGACAGAGAAAGTCAGGGGGGAATCAATGCAGCCTGGTGAGAGTGAAAGTCAAAGCTCCCTATTTGGCCTTTGCTGTCGAGAGTAGGAATAAAACATATTTTTCTGTATTTGGTGTTTGACTGGAGTACAGCGTTTATTTTGGAAGAGTTTATGGTTTTACTAAGCTGCCCATTTCTTGGTTTGTTTTGGGGTTTTTTGTTTTTCATTTTTTTGTTTTGTTTTGTTTTGTTTTCGGGGGGGAGGTTTTTTTGCTAGAGAAAAAGGTCTTGCTTGGGCTTATTGGTATTTTGGGGTTGCTGGCTTCTCCTACAATCAATATGGGATATATGAGGCCAAAAGTCACCCAGAGAACACACTGCCATGTCATTACTCAAATCCTAAGATTCCTAGCCAGCCTGCCTTTCTTCCTTTTCCTTTCAGTCTTACATTTTTTTTTTTGAATTATAACATCCATGGCTTTTAGTTGTACTAAATAAGAGAAATAGAAAAAAGCGTCTATATTCCATCTTTCCAGAAGATGGAGTGACTATATCCTGGGTATATTTTTGACAGACAGCTGATAAGATTTTTTTTTAATTGATCATCTATGGCTGGCATGAAAGTGAAGAAAGAGAGGTTCCAGGGAATTTTTCCTATGCAACTGGAAGAATGACATGTCCTTTTACTCTACTGGGATAGGAAATACTGTGACAGGAATTGACTTCAGGAGTATAGTCAAGAGTTTGGTTTGTCTAACATGTTTAAGCTTATGCTTTGGGTTAACATATTCAAGTTCAGAATGCCTACCAGACCTCCCAGTAGAGATATTGCACAGATAGCTGCACTACATAAATCTGAAGTTCAGGGAACAGGACAGGGTAAGCTATAAATCTGGTCATAGTCACTATTAAATCCATAAGAATGGATAATATTATTGAAAGAGCAAGTACAGAAAGTAAAAGAAAAAAGTATGAAGGACTGAGACTTGTGCTGCTAAAGTGCTTATAGATGGAAGAAAAAGTTACATCCATCCCTTGCAGGCAGTCACACAGAGTATCCACCATCAGAGAAGATTTAGAAGAAACAATAAGTGAGGAACAAGTAATACATACTGTTCTTAGAGCACCTTCTCACATCCAATTCTGTGTTTTAAGAAAACAGATAACTGATTCTAGAGAACGTGAAGTACCCAGGATCACACAGCTGTCGTGGCAGAACCTGAGACGGCAGTCAGATCTCTCTCCTGTAAATCACCATGGCTCAGACTTACACAGTCTGTAGAGTAAGGTGATGCAGCACGTGCTTCAAAACCACTGGGAAAGTCTAGGAGCGTCAGAATTCTGCATGTGCCCTTTACTGCAGATACATTTCAAGTCAGTTGTATAAATAATCACTTTATTTTACTGATGCTACCTAGAAATGCGGACATCATTATATGAGGTTCAAACTGAAGTTATAAATTATTTGAAATAAATTTAGTGTAAGTTACAATTGTGCTACCTAGTTTCACAGTGGGTTTAAAACTACCTGGAATTTCTGCTTCTCTTCTAAAACATTTTTCAAATACAAGCAAAAATAAATCTTCATACACTATAGCAATTTATAGTGTCCAAAGTGCATTCAAATATATTATTTTATGTGACTCTTGAAGCAGGTCTCTGAATTTGGTGGAATAGGTATTTCATTCAATTCCTATAATGAAAGACACTGAATCCCAGAGTTCAGTGAGGACACCGGATCATCAAGAGACAAGGTCACAGTCACATAGGTGTTAGGCTATGGCACAGACCAGAACCAATATCTTCTTGACTCTGGCACTCTAACCGAGGGCAATGGGACCCATGTCATGGAGTTTAGCACAGGTCTCACACTAATGATGCACAGACCTGACCGGCACCAAAACACATGGGCTCCAAATTCATCATCCGTGGACTGAAAGTAATGATAAAGACACATTAACAAAATAGTGATGTGTTATGGATGGATGTAGTCTTAAACAAAATGTTCAAAATACATTTTAGACTTTTAAAATAATCTATCTAAAATATTCTGTAATTACACAAAACTAAGCATAAGCAAATGCAAGCCACAATAACACCTCAAATTTTCAAGATTTAGCTAATCTTCAAAGTTATATATCAGGAACACAGTGTTAAAAGCCATAAAGGAGGCAAAATGAATCACAACTGTTGTTTAATCCATATTTAAAAATTAATACTTTTAAGTAAGAATGCCTCAAATTCTTACTCAAATTCTCCCCTGCTGTACAACTTTGAAATATTGGTTATGTGGATCCAAGCCCACCGGTATATTAGCCATGGGAAAGTAATGAAGTCGACCGTATTTTAGAATGAAATGAAAAAGAGGGAACTGTAAAACCATTCCATGCACATGCAAGTGTATAGCTATATACGTAATCTCCATAGTAGTTGGCAATATTCAATGTGGGAGCAAATGATCTCACAAACCATAGATTATCACTAAACTAATGCCCAGTGCAAAAACCAATGTTCATAGTGATGCTTATAAAAGTTTAAGATGTACGTGGCACATTTTGTTTAAGACTACACAGATGGCTATCACATAGGAGGGGAAAGGTACCATCTGAAATAACTAAACTTGAAAAAAACTTTGACACTGTGGAAAGATTAAGCTGCAAAGAAACTCTGATGACCCGTGTGGCTGGCTGATGAGCGCTCAAGGCAGCCGCGTTTCAGTCTCGTCAGAACCACTCATCGTCACGGCTACCAGTCTCCTCAGAGCCTAGGAACAACCATGCATTTATCGTGGGCAAATTTCAGTTATTCCCTTCTTAATGCTCAGAAGATTAAAAGACTTACTCTGGCTGTGGTTATTCAAAATTCATCTTTAAATTCATTATTAATAAAAAAATAACTGTTTCCACCTATGCAATAAAAATTAATCTAAGTACGGTAGTCAATGTCAAGCTAGAGCATATGGATTAGAGACAGAAATGTTTGAAGTTTATGTAATATACTGAAAGCGGAACTTTTTACTGACCCAGAAAGGAGAAAAACATACTTTTTTAAAAATTAAATTTCTCCATCTGTGGTACCAAAACAACTGAAGAAGTCATTCTCGGAGGGGAAATCACAAATACATTGCTAACAAAAGTGAGAAATTATGATAAAAAATTCACTCCTGGATCTATTATATTGACTTATGTAGGAAAACATTCACATAAATTATGTTGACCTTATTTTCACATTATTATCTATTTCATTTCATTTTCTTGTGTATCCTGATTCTTCATTTCCAGAGCAATGCAGATTTTTGACCATCAATTTATATTCAATATCACTTAAGTATTATATGTTTAATTTAAATGATTTTCTACAGAGACACTATAAACTTCCTAAATCTATAATCTTTCGAATATCCCTGGGCTCCTTTACATGACTACCATAGTAGGAACTCTTCGGTTTGAAACAATAATAATAAAACTCCTTTGCATTTTAAGTGCATTTGTTCACTCTCCGAAGATTTCTTTTAAAGTGAGAAGTTTTGTTTTCTAATTTTATACAGAAAGATTACTTATCTAGCTCAAATTGCTCATCCAGGTAATCATTCAAAGTTTTAGGAAAAGTAAATTAGAGAAAGAAGCAAATACCCTGATCAGTAGTTCATTCATTATTTTAGCAAACATTTATGACCGTAAATACGATTATGGAAATAAGACAAACACACATGAATAATTTAAAAGTACTAGAGGGGAAGACAATAATTTTTAGTTTTCACCTCTAGGAGCCACCAACACAATGTAATCTTGTTTAATTTTGTCACAGTGAGTTACTTCTATCTGGTGCTCTCTCGGGAACCAAGATTTGGAGAAGGCAGTGAACTCGCACAGGGTCACAAAGGCAGCAAACGGCGAGGCTGAGATCAGGGCCAGCCTTGTCTTGTTTCAGAGATGATAGTTTTTCCACCAAAAATAAAATAAAATAAACCCCACACAAACACAAAACTAATCTTGGGTCTGACACTCTTTTCAGAGATACTGACAGCCTTTTTCTAAGACAACACACAACAAAATGATGGATAAAATAAACAAACAAAAATAATGTCAAATATGCAACAAGGGTAATAAGAAAGGAAGAAAAATGTCTTGGTTGTCAAGAATGAGGACAAAGAATAAAAGTCCGCAGGTAAGAAGTCTCTGCACAAGCAGTAGACCTGAAGGCTTCCACCCAGGGGCACCCCTGAAAGGCACAGGCGAGGTGAGCAGTGGGACTATAGTTACCCTTTTAGCGTGTAAGTGTGATAAATCCTTCCTGCCGCCCGAAGGGTTATTGTAGGAAACTTCTCTGTCTTGAACTCAGATCATATGAAAGAATTAAAAACCAATTCTCTAGAGAATGTCTATATTGGATCACAGGTGAGTTTGAGAGGAGATTGCCTCTACCTGTGCAGCCTCAAATGGCCAATTGAGAATTTAGCTTAAAAAAATGCCAAGGGCTCCTAATATCCTCTGGCACCTGGAAGAAAAGCAAATGCAAACTGTGTTTGTAATACATTTTGGAGCCAAACTCTAAGGAATTCCCACAGAGAGAGGCGAGGAACATGAGCTCACAGTGAAAAATCACAGGAGGAAATACAACTCCACCGGTGAGTCAGCGTAAAACAAACAAGGAACGAGCAATGGATTCAGATCCACGACGACTGCAGATCCAGCTGTACCACACAAACAGCGTCGTTTAATACGATTAATAGAAAGGAGAAGTACGAATTACGACAGCGGTATAAACGCTCAGGAGGCAGATGGAAAATAGGACAGGGCAGAACTGCTAGGATTGAAAGGCATAGTAATCAGAATCAGAAACTCAGTAAATGGCTTCAATAACGATCTAACCAAAAAGAGAGTTAGTGACCTAGAGGAAGACTGGGGGCTTGTCTCTAGTGCTCCGCAGAGAGAAAAACAGGTGCAAACATAAGGAAAAGTGAGAGAATGAAGAGTCGAAAGCGGCTGATCTCACATCCGTCTGGCAAATGTGACTGGAGAAAAGAACACAGAGAGTGGGAGACAGCAGACGTTCAAAAGGTAATGGCTAAGGATTCCTCAGAACTGAGGAAATTCATAAATCCCTCTATTCGAGTGCGATGGCTCCCAAGCAAAGAAAATGAAAAGGAACCTTCCGGCGGATGCATCAGAGTGACAGGGCAGATTACCACCAGGCCCGGGGGGCAGGGACTCTTCAATCTTCAAAGCACTCAGAAAGAAGAGACAGTTTCCCTACAAAGAAAAAATAACTAGATGGATGGCAGACTTTTCCAAACTCCAAAACTCAATGCGAGGGCTGCGGGATCAAAATATAACAAAATCAATCAAGTCAGCTTTTTTGTAGGATGAAGGAGAAAAACCCAAATAAGCAGTGTTAAATCATTCCATCTATTTACCTATCTGTATCTGTCATCTATCTATATGAGCACCTGACTATGTGTGCATGTATCTGTATCTGTCACCTATTTATATGCGTACATGTCTGTGTGTGCATGTATCTGTATCTGCCATCTATCTATATGTGCATGTCTCTGTATCTGCCATCTATCTATATGTGTATGTCTATGTGTGCATGTATCCGTATCTTCCATCTATCTCTATATGTGTATGTCTGTGTGCATATATCTGTATCTGCCATCTATCTATATGAGTACATGTCTATGTGTGCATGTATCTGTCTCTGCCGTCTATCTATATGCGTACCTGTCTATGTGTGCATGTTTCCATATCTGCCATCTATCCATCATCTGTCAATATTTACCTGTCATCTCTCTAACTAATTGGCCTATTTATCTATCTCTATTTGTCATCTATCTGTATATTCCTCTCTATATACATAGATGTATATGTATGTGTGTGTGTATATATGTATATACATAAATAGCTTAGGGGCAGATTTACATTATTTATATATTAAACAAATAAAGACAATAAGAGGGTTTCACACACACAATGAAAACTTGTTTCTCTCAATGGAAGGGAGAAACCAGTGAGAGGATCCAGGAGGGCCTGTGGTTACGCATGAAGTGCATTTCCAAGCTGGTGATGGGCACATGGTTGACCGTAACCTCCTTGTTCTTTAAATGAAAATTACATGTTATAAAAATTCATTTGTGCAAACATGATGTATTTTTTGTGTGATATATCTGTAAAATTGTAAATCTGAGTAAGCCAATATACCTAAGCATTGCTGCTTTAATACACCAATTCGAGCTCTCATCTTGATACCAGCTCATGACAAAATTTTACTGGTTCTAAACTTTCTTTTCTTTTTTTTTTTTTGGTCTCAGTTCAGCTATTATCTTATACATCTTTAAAACCTATTCTTCCTCTTCAGCTCCCTCCCTTCTTTGATGGCACCACACCCCCTCAGTACACTTTGCACCCTGCTTACGTGCTGCCCAACTGTGTCCCACAAGCAACTCTTCCCACAACCCACAATCCATGATTACTGCTTGCTTTTTCACAGATTGCAATTTTGCACACACTTTTCTGTCTGCTTACAATGTCTTCTGCCCACATATATCTTGTGAAATTCCACCTAGTATGTAAGACATAGTACCTTTATTACATGCTTTGGAAAGCAGCCCCTGATTTAGACCTCTGTGCTCTGTGTTAACACCATGTCTACACACATTCACATTGTATCACGGGTCATGTTAATGAAGGTTTTTTTGTTGAGTTCTTACTGTGCACCACAGACTGTTTCCTGTTTTACATGCATTAACTCATTTAACCTGCACAATTACCCAGTGATTTAGGTACCATTATCCTCATTTAGAAGAAAAAAGCATAATAAGCAGAATCAGATATTTGATAAATAGTTTAAATAATAGACTCTATCAAAAAGAGAGTAAACTAAAAGGAAGATGGAGCGGGTTAGTACTCTACAGAAACATAAATGGATAAAAATATGAGAGAAATTAAATATTAAAGAGCTGTCAATAAATTTATTTTATTTGTAAGAAGAAAATCTCATGCTAAAATTATCCTAAAAGTAAAATAAAGTTTATGATGCACAATAGGTAAATGCCCTTACAACTGCTGTATTTAACAAACCATGTTAAAATAATACCCTTAGTATGCATCTTATAGTTAACAATGTATTTCACAGAACACATCAGCTCTGTAAAAAAGCATCCTTCTATCAGCGCCACTATTGCTCCTGTGGTAAATATTATCATTCGTTTGCTTCTACATTTGAAGGATTCTTCAACTAACCACACCAAAGTCTCCTGCTTCACCTGCTGTGACAATCAACGGAGTTGCCAGCAGTCACCAGTGCTGCTGCTGCTGGAGCTGCTGGCCCCGCCATCACAGTTGCCACTGACTGACCAGAGCTGTGGCCGCCACCACGAGGCCTGGAGACATGTTTCCACTGGAGGCACAGTCTCCTCTTCCAGGGCTGCCATATCTGGAACAGCTAAGCCCTGGGAAATCACGAACATCGTGGCCTAATGGTGATTGTTGACTCTCTGCAAATGAGACATCACATAGGGAACAGGAGGAAGGTTTTCCAGTACTGTGGTGTGTAAACTTGGCAATCTCTGTAATAATCAAAGAAAAGGGCACGCTAGGTTTCAAGATCACACCCTTGTATAGTTTTCCATCATAAATTCACAACTCTCCAAATAGTAATTGCCTACCTATAAATAATTTTTAATTCTGGGAAGTATTTATATCCTTCCCTTTCCTAATCTTATTTTCAGGACATTTGGAATGTCTATCTCCTCAAAAAAGTAAAAAAAAAAAAAAGGAGTAGAAATATAAAATACTCCTGATTGCTTCATTCATAATCATGAAACCAAATGTAAAAATAGTTTGGATTAAATTGACAGCTTCTCTATCAATTTTACTTACCAATGACCCATTTTACCTCCGAAACAGGTTTGGGAAAGACAATTATATTTACTTAGGATAGATCAAATTTTATAGAATGCAATCCGAGTCCATCAACAGAGGAATGGAAAAAATAAATGTGGTGTATTTACACAGTGGACTATAATTCAGCCACGAAAAAAAGGAAATCCTGCCGCTTGTGACAGAGTGCATATACGCGGGCGTCAGCCTGCGAGAAATAAGGCAGACACACAAAGACAAATACTGTCTGGCCTCACGTACATGTGGAATCCAAGAAAGTCAAACTCATAGGAACAGAGAGTGGAACAGTGATTCCCGCGGGCCAGGCCAGGGAGTGGAGGAAATGGGGTGATGTTGATTAAAAAGTACAAAGTTTCAGTTATAAGATGAACAAGATCTCAGTATCCAACATACCGCATGAGTGGTCGTGCGTGTGTTAATTGATTATAATAATCATTATCAACGTGTATGTGTGTCTGTATATATGTATTATGAAATCATTATGTACACCTTAATTATATATGATCTCTATCAATTAAATATTTTAAAATAAAAGAATGCAATCTCATTAAAATATAAAAAGGTAGTCATTAGCATATGAGAATTGTTTTTAAAAGTTTGAAAAATATATATAATGTGCATGTTGTGCATGTATGTGTACAAAATCTTTGATCTCTGTGTTGATGGATTTCAGTCAATAGTTCCGTAATTCAGGAAAAAGAAAAAAACAAAACACTTCCTGTCTGAGCCGGCGCACACCATTCCCCCCAGATGACCCAATAAAATCTATCACCAGTAAATGCACTGTATAGTCTGGATGCAATCTCTTTTCCCATCACATTTTCACAGATAACCAGCCCCAAAGAGTCAGACCCTGCATACGGTCACACCCACTTGAGAGCTGGTAGAACTCCAAGGTTAAAAGTAGATACTATGTTCTCTTAATGTTACCTTCAGGAAATTACGGTGTCACTATTGGAGTTGCTAATTGCTTGTTTTCTCCCACAAGGAAAAGGGAAGGAAGTTGTTTTGTTGATTTCAAGCCTAAGAGTGCCCACTAGAACTCTGTGGAGTTCTGTACTGATGCCCCGTATCTGGTAGTTCTGCTGTATTTGGAATTTAATCTCCAAGATTTTCTTATCTTTTACTAGAGACACCTTTGAAACTGATGTCTCCAAGGGGAAAGAGATGGCCATCTTACATTGCTTTTAGCCCCATTTGCCTTCTAAAAATATTTTGTAGGCTAAATTAAATTTTCCTTTAGGACACATTGAAGGAGATAATATCCCCAGCACAACCACAGGTACCTCTGATTTAGAGTGCTAAATCAGTCAGAAGAATGGCAGGGACAGAACATTTGATTTTCAAGCGCCAAGGGAGGGTGATGACTTTCTTTTACGTTAACTGAAGCTTTAACGTATCTATCTGACAACGTCAGGCATCATTCTGATCAGTAGTCATTCTCTATCTGCATCTAAAGATCTTGAATAATTGCTGTCTACATTTTGTTACTGTTTTCAAATTATCACAGGTGGAACAGGTTTTATCTGATATGAAATCAATGCTAAAACTTCAACTGCATAATCTCTGAATAAATCATGGAATGTTCCTCAAAAGTAGCTAATACAAGGTACTGGTGGAAACTTCAGCATTTTGCTGGTAAAAGTCACAGCAAATGCATCAGCTATTTTGGTTTTAACTCTCTAGCTGTCTCTGGTAAATGAAAATGTTTACACACTTTCTAAAGATCAATATTTTACAAGATTCTCTGCATATAGGTAGAATGCGGGTGTCAGATGTGCTACACTTGTCAGTGTCCTTGCTCTGCCCTGCCTCCCCAGGCCTCTGGACTCTGCCTGTGTTCTGCTGCAAACTCCCAGATCTGCTGGCCGGGGTTGCTGAGCAGGTTTCAGCCCCTGTCTGATGGGGGTTCTCGCTGAGCCGCCTGCGTTATGAGCTCACAATGACGGAGTCCTCAGAGCTCAGCCACACATCCTTTGCTAACAAATTTCACCAGGCCGCGGTGTTTCAGTGCTGACCCTGGGACTAGTGGATGTGCCACATTGTTCTCCTCCCCTGACTCCAGCCCCCAGCTTGTGAAGCAAAGCCTTTTCCCAGGGTCCCTTAGCCATCCTAACCCCATATCCTGCCTTCTCACAGAGGCCCCGCCTCCCATGCTTGCCCTGAATTTTCAGGTCTGAGCCCAGCCCTCTGAGCCCCTGTCGGGAACTTTAGAGCAAGGAGCTAAGGGGTCACTCTGCTGGGTGCCTGGATGTTGGCCAGCCTGCCAATCCTTGATCTTCAGACACTAACATTTTGCCTGACTCGAGTTCTCTAGCTACTCAGTTCTGTGCCTTGTCCCTCAGAGTGAGCCTTTTACCTGGGCTCATGCCCCGGTGTTTATCCTCCCTTGTCAGTAGATCAACGCCATGTCCCGTGACCGCCACGCCCACTTACGGTTCTGACGGGGAAACGCTGTCAGGCCCTGCATGAACTCCCAGCCCAGGCCCGCCCCACTGCCATCCCTGCCTCCCGCAGGCAAGGCTTCCTCTCAGCCTGAGCGGGCAGCCAGAAGTATCAGGCAATGACAATCCGAGAAGCAGCCTTCAACTAAAGGATGGGCCTGCAAACATACACACTAGCTTCCTCCCTGTGGTAGGGGCACATGCAAAAAATGGGATTTTCTGTAATTTCCTGGAGTTTTCAGCAGAATGGAACTTTAATTCCCTTCCTCCTGAGTAAACTGCCTGATGGCAACCCTGTCCTTAGCCCCCAGCCCTCGTGGTCCCGTGTCCTCATTCTCGAGCTGGGGCCTGTGAGCAGTACTCCCAGATGAAATACTAGCACCCTTGCCACGGGTCAGCAACTTTACATCTGCCTTGCCTTAGAGCACTTCCCTAACCTTTTCACTAACTTAAGCAGACATAGAATTAATGCTAAATTTATTGTAATACTTAGATACGACTTTCTGTTCTCAAAAGTTGGATAATTACCTCTGCCCTAATCTCTTACCCTCCCAAACGCATAATTAAGTGACAAGTGAAGCAATCCCTGTAGAGAGAGCACGCCAGCCAGGCGCTGTGGCAGTACAACAAAGACAATGCACTGGGAAGGGCTGAGGATCAGGTTCAAAGAGAGTGTGGTTTGCAATGCACAGATGTTTGGGGGCCTTTGCCAGTGGGAGGCTTTAAAGGGCAGACCCGAAGAGCTCTCCCAGGGAGAATCTGGCAGCCTGAGAGTGTGCTGTGCTACGCTCCTTTTGTGGGCTGGCTCTCCCCAGATGCAGACCCAGAGGGCAGAAAGAACTTCATACAGGAGGAGTCCCAGGATGCACTTGCAGGTAAGGAAAAGTGAGTTGCAGAGCAAAAGGGGAGGGGAGGGAAGAATGTATGTTCATCTCAACTGATGTGGAAAAGCATTTGACAAATTTCAGCACCTTTTATGACAATGTTCAACACCGTTTTAACACTCTGCAGAGTAGAAATAAAAGGAAACCACCTCACCACAATAAAGCCGTATATGAAAACCCACAGTGCTGTATTTGGATGTTGTTCCCTCCATTTCTCATGTAGAAATTTGGTCCCCATCGTTGGAGGTGCAGCCCACTGGACAGTGCTTGGGCCAGGGGTGGGGATCCCTCATGAATAGACTTATGCCCTCCTGGGGGCAGGAGGGACAGTGCCTTCTCACTCTTTAGTTCCTGTGAAAGCTTGTTGTTATAGTAAAAAGGGCCTGGCATCCCCCTTATCTCTCTGTTCCTTTCTCTGCACAGGCAGCTCTCCTTTGCCTCCCGCCGGAGCGGAAGCAGCCTTAAGCCCTCACCAGAAGCAGCTGCTGGTGCCGTGCTTCTCGTACAGCCACAGAATCATGAGCCAAATGAACTTGCTTCCTCTAGAAATTACCCATCCTCAGGTATTCCTTTATGGCAACACAAAAATGGACTAAGACAGAAAATTGGTACAGAGGAGTGGGGTGTTGCCATAAAGATACTAGAAAATGTGGAAACAGTTTGGAACAGGGTAATGGACAGAGAGTAGAAGAATTTGGAAGACTCAGAACAAACAAAAACATGAGGGAAAGTTTGGAATTTCTTAGAGACTGGTGAAGTGGTTGGGACCAAAATGCTGAAAGAAATATGAACAGTAAAGGGCAGGCAGATGAGGTCTCAGAGGGAAGTGAAGAATTATGGGTGAACAGGTCACACATGGCAAGATGTAGCAAAGAACTTGGCTGCACTGTGTTTATGCCTTAGAGCTTTGTGGGAGGCTGAACTTCCGAGTGCTGTTCTAGGGTATCTGGAAGAAGAAATTTCTAAGCAGCAAAGCATTCAAGAAATGGCATGGCTGCTTTTAACTGCTTACCCTCAGATATGGGAGCAAAGGAATGATCTAAAGTTGGAATTTATAATTAAAAGGGGAGCAGAGCATAAAAATTTGAAAAATGTGCAGCCTGGCCATGTGGTAGAGAAGGAAAGAGAATTTTCAGGTGAGGAATTCAAGGGTGGTGCAGGGTAACCTTCTAAAGAGATTAGTTGGCCAGGTGCTAATGGTCCAGACATAGGATGAAGTCCCCAAAGACATTTTAGAAATCTTGAGGCAGCCCCTCCCAGAGGCCTAGGAGGACAGAATGATTTTGGGGTCAGGCCCAGGCATCACTGTTCTACACCACTCCAGGATGCTGCTGTCCACATCTAGATGGCTCCAGCTCCAGCCACAGCTCAAAGGGCTCCAGGTGCTGTTGAGGCTGAAGCTGAAGGAAGTACAAGTGGTAAGCCATGGCAGCTTCCACCTGGAAAGTCTTCAGGTGCACAGAACGAGAGCACGTGGAGCATTGGCAGCTCCCACCTGGATTTCAGAGGATGTGTCAGAAAGCCTGGGTGCCCAGGCAAAAGCCGGCCACAAGAGCAGAGCCTCTGCAGAGAGCCTCTATGAAGGCAATGTCTAGAAGAAATGCGGCGTTGGAGACCCCACAGAGTCCCCACTGGGGCACTGCCTAGTGGAGGTGTGGGAGCAGGGGCACCACTCTCCAGACCCCAGAACTGTAGAGCCACTGGGAGTGTGAAATCTCAACTTGAAAAAGCCATAGGCATTGGACTCCACCCCTTGAAAGCAGCCACATGGGCTGTGCCCAGCAAAGCCATGGGATGGGGCTGCCCAAGGCCTTGGGAGCCCGCCCCTCATGCCAGTGTGCCCAGAATGCGGCATACGGATTTAAAAGAGATTATTTTGGAGCTTTAAGGGTTGATGTCTGCCTCGTTGGATTTTGAATCTGCATGGAGTCTGTTACACCTTTCTGTTGGCCAATTACTCTCTTTTGAAATGGAAATGCTTACCCAATGTCTGTTCCAACATGGTATCTTGGAAGTAAATAACTTAATTTTGATTTTACAGGCTGATAGTTTGAAGTAAATTGCTTTGAGTCTCAGATGAGATATTGGATTTTGGATTTTTGAGTTGATGCTGGAATAAGTTAAGACTTTGGGGACTATAGGAAAGGCGTCATTGTGCTTTGCAATGTGAGAAGGACATGAGTTTTGGGGAGCCGGTTTGGATATTGTGCCTTTTAAATCCCATGTTGAAATTTGATCTCCAGTGTTGGAGGAGGGGCCTGAAGAGAGGTGTTTGGGTCATGAAGGTGGATCCTTCATGAATAGACCCATGCCTCCAGCAGGGATAGGAGTAAGTGAGTTTTTGCTCTGTTAATTCCAGAGAGCTTCTTATTAAAAAGAGCATGGCACCTCCTCCACCTCCTTGCTTTCTCTTTCTCTTGCCATGTGATCTCTGCACATGCCAGCTCCCCTTCACCTTCCAACCATGAGTGGAAGCAGCCTAAAGTCTCACCACAGCGGTTGCTGGTGCCATGCTTCTTATATACCCTGCAAAATGTAAGCCAAATAAACTTCTTATCTTTATAAATTACAGGTATACCTTTATAGCAGCACAAAAAACAGACTAAGAAGCACAGAAAATATATACTAAAAGGTGAAGGACTGAAAGCTTTTCCTATAAGATCCAGATCAAGACAATTCTCATTTTACTAATTTTATTGAATATGATATTAAAAGTTCTAGCTAGAATAATTAGGCAAGAAAAAGAAATAAAAGGCATTCAAATTGGAATGGAAGAAGTAAAATTATCTTTGATTACAGATGGCATGACCTTATGTAGAAAACACTAAATATTCACAGAAAACTGTTAGAACTAATAAATTAGGCAAAGTAGCAGGATGCAAAATAAACATACAAAAATCAGCTACATTTCTATACACTAATAATGAGCAATCCAAAAAGAAAATTAGGAAAACAATTCCTTAAGAATATTATCAAAAAGAACAAAAGACTAAGGAATTAACTTAACCAAGTAGTTGAACAACTTATGTACTAAAAATAATAAAACATTGTTGACAGAAACTAAAGAACATATAAATAAATGGAAAGACATACCATGTTCATGGATTGGGAGGCTTAATACTTTTGCGATGTCCATAATACCCAAAGTGATTTACAGATCCAATTTTAATCAAAACACTGATGGCATATTTTGCAGAAATAGAAAAATCCATTCTAAAATTTATATGAAATCTCAAGGAACCCCAATCAGCCAAAAAAATCTTTTATTTCTTTCCAATTTTTTTAATTTCAAAATATTAAGGAAGTACCAATGTTTTTATTACATGGACACCTGGTATAATGAATGCTTAAGTCAGGGCTTTAAGTGTGCCCATCACCAAAATAGTGTTTATTGTACCCAATAGATAAGTTTTTAATCCCTCAACTCCTCCCAACCTCCCCCCTTCTTGGTTTCCAATGTCCTTTACATCTTTTTGTGCATATTTGTGCTCATAATTTAGCTCCCAATTATTAGAGAGTACATGTGGTATTTGTTTTACCATTCCTAAGATGCTTCCCTTAGGATAATGGTCTCCAGTACCATCCAAGTTGCTGCAAAAGACATTATTTCATTTCTTTTAATGGCTGAGTAGTACTCCGTGGTATATATATTCACATTTTATTAACTCATTCACTGATAGTCACTTAGGTTGATTCCACATCTTTGAAATTGTGAATCATGTTGTGATAAACATTCAAGTGTAGGTGTCTTTTTCATAAAATGACTTCCTTTCCTTTGGATAAATACCCAACACTGGGATTTCTGGATCGAGTGATAAGTCTACATTTATGTATTTGAGGAATCTCTATACTATTATCCACAGAGGTTGAACAAATTTTCAGTCCCACCAACAGTGTATAAGCATTATTTCCTATTTGCATTCATACCAACATCTGTTGTTTTTTGATTTTTTAGTAATGGCCATTCTGACAAGGGTACGGTAGTATCTCATTGTGGTTTTCATTAGAATTTCCCTGATGTGTAGAGTTGTTGAACATTTCTTCATATATTTCTTGGCCATTTGTCTGTTTTCTTTTGAAAAACTTCTGTTCATGTCTTTTGCCCACTTTTTAATGGGATTGTTTTGTTTTTATTCTTGCTAATTTGTTGACATTCTTTGTAGATTCTGGATATTAGTTCTTTATCAGATGTATAGTTTGAAAATATTTTCTTCAATTCTATAGGTTGTCTGTTAACTCTGTTGTTTATTTCCTTTGCTGTGCAGATGCTTTTTAATTTAAGTCACATGTATTTATTTTTATTGTTGCTGTATTTTCCTTTGGGGTTTAAATCAAATTCTTTGCCTATGCCAATGTCTAGAATAGTTTTTCTTATGTTTTTTTCTAGAATTTTTTATGGTTTCATGCCTCATATTTAGGTCTTTTATCCATCTTGAATTAATTTTTGTGTATGGCGAGAGATAGGGGTCCTGTTTCAGTCTTCTGCATGTGGCTATCCGTTTTTTCCAGCACCATTTATTGAATATGGCTTCCTTTCCCCAGTGTATGTTATTGTCTGCTTTGTTGATGATCACTTGTTTACAGGTAGATGGTTTTAATTCTAGGCTTTATATTCTGTTCCATTGGTCTATGTCTCCACTTTAATACCAGTATCATGATGTTTCAGTTACTATGGCCTTACAGTATAATTTGAAGTCAGATTATGTGATGCCTCCAGATTTGTTCTTTTTGCTTAAGATGACTTTGCTAGTCAAATTATTTTTTGGGTTCCAAATAATGCATAGAATTATTTTTTCTAGATCTGTGAAATATGACATTGGAATTTTGATAGGGATTGTGTTGAATCTATAAATCATTTCTGGAAGTATGGACATGTTAATGGTGTTGATTCTACCAATCAATGAGTGTGGGATGTTTTTCCATTTGTTTTTGTCATCTCTGATTTCTTTTTTTTTTTTTTAATTTTTTTTTTTAATTTTTTTTTTTTTTTGAGACAGAAAATCACTCTCTTGCCTGGGGCGAGTGCCGTGGCGTCTGTCAGCCTAGCTCTCAGCAACCTCAAACTCCTGGGCTCAAGCAATCCTACTGTCTCAGCCTCCTGAGTAGCTGGGACTACATGCATGAGCCACCATGCCCGGCTAATTTTTTCTATATATATATTTAGCTGTCCAATTAATTTCTTTCTATTTTTGGTAGAGATGGGGTCTCACTCTTGCTCAGACTGGTCTCAAACTCCTGAACTCAGGACGATCTGCCCGCCTCGGCCTCCCAGAGTGCTAGGATTACAAGCGTGAGCCACTGCGCCCGGCCATCTCTGATTTCTTTCATCAATATTTTGTAGTTCTCCTTGCAGAAATCTTTCTTGGTTAACTATATCCCCAGGTACTGTATTTTTTTTTTTCAGCTATTGTGAATGGTATTGAGTCCTTGGTTTGACTCTCAGCTTGACTATTAGTATATAGAAATGATACTGAGTTGTGTACATTGATTTTATAACTAGGACTTTGCTGAATTTATTTATCAATTCTAAGAGTCTTCCATGAAGTCTTTTTGTGTTTTCTAGATACAAAATCATATCATCACCAAACAGGAATAGTTTAACCTCCTCTTTCCTGCTTTGGATGTCCTTTATTGTCCTTCTTTTCTTTTGCTTGCCTGACTGCCCTGGCTAGCACTATGTGAATATAAGTGGGGGCAGTGGGTACACTTGTCTAAAACAATCTTGGAAAAGAATAAAGCTGTGCACCACAGGCCTTCTAATTTCAAAATTTGCTGTGAAGCCACAGTAAAAACAAAAAAAAAAACACAAAAAGCCATAACTGTGTGTTACTGGCATAAAGAAAAATATATAGACCAAAGGACTTAAGCAGAAAGAACAGAAATACACTCTTATATATATATACATGATTTTTGACAAGGGTGCTAAGATACAAATAGTGTCTGAAAAACTGGATATTCAGATGCAAAAGAATGAAGTTGGACCCTTCCTGCAGTATACAAAAAGTAACTTAAAATAAATTGAGCTCCAAGTAAGAACTGAAACTCAAAACTACTAGAAGAAGTAGGGGAGGAAACTCATGACATTGTATTTGGCAATGATTTCTTGGATATGGCACAAAAGGTACAACAGACAGAAGAAAAATAGACAAACTGAATTTCTTCAAAATTAAAAACCTTTGTGCTTCAAGGGACACTATCAACAGAGTAAAAAGGAAACCCACAAGTTGAGAGAAATATTTATATTTGTAATTCACATATCTGATAAGGTATTAATATCCAAAATATATAATGAACTCCTGCAATTGAACACCAAAAAAGCCCAAAAACAACCCAATTCACAAATGGGCAAAGGATATAAATAGACATTTCTCCAAAGAAGACATGCAAATGGCCAATAAGCACATGAAAAGATGTTCAACATTATTAATCAATAAATGAATGAAAATGAAAACCACAGTGAGATTCAACTTCATACCAATTTGGGTAACTATTATCAAAAACACAGAGAACAGGCTTGGCATGGATGTGGACAAATTGGAGTCCATATATATTGCTTGTTAGAATGTAAAATGATATAACTACTGCGGAAAATAGTATTGTGGATCGTCAAAAAATTAAGCAAAAAATTATCATTTCATCTAGCAATTCCCCTTCTAGGTATATTCACAAAAGAATTCAAAGTGGGAACTCAAAACAGATATTTGTACACCCATGCTTATAAAAGTATTTTTCATAATAGCTAAAAGGTAGAAACAATCCAAATATCCATTGCTGGGTAACCAGATAAACAAAATGTGATATTTACATACAGTGGAATATCATCTGACCTTAAAAAGGAATAAAATTATGATACATCCTTCAACATAGGTGAACCTTGAAGACATTATACTTACTGAAATATGCCAGACACAAAAAGGTCAAACATTACATGATTCCACTTAACGTGAGTTACTCAGAGTTGTCAATGTATAGAGACAGAAAGTAAAACAGTGATTACCAGGGGCTAAGAGGGGAGGAGAAGGAGGAATTATTGTTTAGTGGATGTAGCCTTTCACTATGGAGTGTGAAAATTCTGGAAATGGATGGTGACGATGGCTACACAACAATGTGAACGCACTCAGTGCCACTGAACGGTACACTTAAAAATGATTAAAGTGGTAAATTTTATGTTATGTATATTTTACCACAATAAAAAAACTCAACTGACCATTAAGTGTGAGTCTCTTTTTGGACTATCCATAATATATCACAGATTCCGATGGCTGTATTTATGATTTCACGCTATGTTTACTACGGGAGTCTTACAGTAAGTTCTGCAATCAGGAAGTATAAACACTCCAACGTTATTTTTTATTCAAGATTGTTTTGGCTATTGCAAGTCCTTAGTGTTTCCATGTAAATTTTAGAGTCAACTTGTACATATCTACAAAAATATTTTGGGGTTTTGACTATTTAATACTTAGCTTTCAATTTAATCATATTTCTCCATTTACTCATTTCTTTTAATTTTCTTCATCACAGTTTTGTAGTTTTCAGGGTAGAGGCCATATACATCTTTTGTTAAATTTATTCCTATGTGTGTGTTTTTTTTGATGTATTGTGAATTGCATTTTTATTTCATTTTATTGTTGCTTGTTGCTAGTTATGGAAACAAAATTAACTTGGAATATTGTCCTGACTCCCAGCAACCTTACTAAATTTTTATGTGACTCTACTTTTTGTAGATATCTTAGGATTTTCTTTGTATACCATCATGAAATCTACAAATAAAGCAGTTTTACTTCTTCCTTTATAATTTTTATGTTGTTTGTGTTCATTTTCAGACTTGCTGTACCAGCTAGAACATCAAGAACAATATTGACTGGAAGTGAGCCAAGGTGTGATCCTGGACTTGCTTTCCACCTCAGAGACAATGGTCAATGTTAGCTATCATGACCATGGGAAGTGTTCATTAGATGCCTGTTAGCAGATTAAGGAAGTTCCCTCCTATTCATATTTACTGAAAGTGTTTTTTATAAATGGATGTTGAATTTTCTCAATGCTTTTTTGCATCTGTTGACATTACCATAGGATATTTCTCCTTAATTCTGTCTGAGTTCTTTCCAGCATCCTGAGCTTCATGCATATGCACAATTATCTTTAAAAGAGAGAGTAGGTCTATGTATATTAGCTATTTTCACTATAAAATTTAAAGTCAATAACATTATTTCAGTGTTGAAGTACTGTATTTTACTGATTATATTTTAGTGATCTGGGACCTGTGAGATATATTCGTTCTAGGGGGTTATATGATTCATACCCTTCTCTGCTATTAACCAAAGGGAAGAAAGGGCAACCCCATGGGAACAGTTTAATCAGCCTTGACATCCAGCGCCATGATTCAGGATGATTTAAATGGTCTGTGAAAACAGAATAGTTAACAGTCTGCAAAATGTCCATTATCTTCAGTTAGCAAAGGCCTATTGATTTAGGACCTCCTGTGACTCCCGTAGGGTGTTTAGTAAGAAGTGATGTGAAAACTCAAGTTCAGCATTATTCACCACTAACTAAACACTTCAAGGTAAGTCTGTTAATAGGTGTAAATTAAATCTTCATGCTAAATAGCTGCAGATGTCTGGGGAAACCAGAGAGAAGACTGTTTGATGCTTTCTATAATTTTCTCTTGAGATCACATATGTCAACACTGTTAAGATGACGCCTTTACCAATATCACACAGTAAATGATAAACTCCAAAACTTGTCCTGTTTTATGATAATACCTTTTTGTCGAATAAAATCTGATCTCACCTCAGGATGTCTTCCACAGCTGCGCTGCTTTGGCACGAGTAAGTACAACAACTGGTTTTGTGTGATAATTTATGGCTCCTTCTGAAGCTAGATTATCAGCAGTCTCATGCATCAGTGGGTTAGAGTATTGTACTGAAGAACTTGCTGCAACACTTAGGCATAATTCTAGTAAAGAAGTCACAGAATCATTCAGGCACTATCCCAGGGAGAAATCATTCACACTGGGTTCAGTGACCACTGCCTCAAGCCTCCTGCTTCACTGATTCTGAAGAATGTCTTCCACCACGGCACCACCTCCGATGGTTCGAGGTGACACAAGACAAGACCAGGGCAGGGGACACTTTCATGCACAGTTCTCAATTAGCCCTCTGTGAGAAAAGATAGAACGCATTCTCTCATGATCAGAAAACACAGCGTCACTCCCTTCACATAACAACATCTGGGAATCAAGAGACACCGAGCTGGAGATGGGCCCTAAATGTACATACTTGTGGACCAGGTAAGGTCCTTATATAGGAACACTGCTTACTTAATGTTGTCAACAAAAATTACATGCAGTATCATTGACTAGGTTCTAAAAATAAAAGAAAATATATTAAGAGTTTTCCGTGAATGTGCATTTTTATTAACAAAAGACAAAACCAAAATACTTCAACAAAAAAGAAAAGCTACTTACACCGGAATAGAAAGGCTCACCAGACACACATATCACATCCTGTTCTTGGATCATCAAAATGTCTTTGGCTAGGTGCAGCCGGACTTTGAAAGGCTCCTGATTACCATCCTGCAGCAAACAAGTCCCTGTCTTTGTCTTCAGACAAAAACACAAAAGCAAAACAGAGAAAAAATATACTTAGTTTATAGATTATAACTTGATGGGTTATTTACAGTAAAACATGATGAATAACATTTGAGAGCTGGGAACAACATACTCTGATGAGCCTGAAATTTAATACTTAATATAGGTGCAGAGAAAAAGGAAAACCACTTCTAGTAAAGTGGACTTCCAGATCATAATCTTTTTCAGAATATCTACATGAAGATTTGGAAAGTAAAGGAGTATAGCCTATGTACTATATTTCAAGAATAATGAAAGCTTTGTTTAATACGTATCATCAAAATATAAAAAGCGAATAGCTTTATTGAAATATAATTTCCATTCTACGATCCAATCCTTTAAAATATACATTCACAATTTTTAGTATATTCAGAGTTGTGCAACATCACTAGAATCAATTTTAGGACATTTTTATCACTCCCAAGATATACCATTTACCCTCATCTCTCCATTCCTCCCTCCACCACCCCAGCCTACTCTAAACTCCACTATTTCATCATTTCTAGTTGCCAACAAACACGCACATATATGCACGCATACACACACGAACACGCACACGCATGCATGCACACACATGCATTAACACATACACACACACTTAGTATCCAGGAGAAAACGTGGAAAAGGAAGTGAAGTAAACTACCTATTTTAACACAGTTAGTTAAAAACACAGCCCAGTTAAAGATCCAAGATTTTTGATTCCTAGTCCAATGATTTTGCTTTAGATATTTTTGGGAATTGTGAAAACAGACTGTAAAAGTTTCTGAACTTGTGCTATATAACTTTAAAACGGCACCTTAGTAATCACTGAAGAAGTCCACGAGTCTGTCCCCCTCAAAGCATGTTGGTATCATAACATTTAACCAGGTAAGTACACGTATTCTCTCTAACAGGTGCACTCATCATTCCCATTTGTCACAGGTACAAAAAGAAACATTATTTGCCATGGAATGTAATCTTTGGCTCTTATTCTGCACCAAAAAGGTAGCATGAATAATGGCTGCTTTGGAAATGACATTTTCATTTAATAATTATTGAACCATTCTTAACTTAATGAACAAATGCATAGAGATTTGTATTTATCTTTAGTATTTATTTATTTGTTTAAATGGATGCATAGTGATTGTATGTTTCATGGGGTACAGTGTGATGCTTTCATACATGAATACATTGTATACTGATCCAGTATGGTAATTAGCATATTCATCACCTTAAACATGTACCATTCTTTGTCGTGAGAACATTCGGACTCTTCTCTTCTAGCTATTTGTGATATGCAATGCATACTGCTAGCTATAGTCACCTACTGTATAAGAAAATAGCAGAACTTACTCCTCCTAACATAACTGCAACACTGTACCTATTAACCAACCTCTCACACCTCCTCTGTCCCCATTCTCCTCAGTGTCTGGTAGCCACTATTCTACTCTCAACTTTGACATCACTAACCATTATAGAAACACAAATCAAAACTACAATGAGATGGCACCTCACTCCAGTTAGAATGGCTGTTATCAAAATGTCAAAAAATAACAAATACTTGAGAGGACGTGGAGAAAGGAGAACTTTTACACACTGTTCATGTGAGTGTAAATTAGTATATCCATTATGGAAAACGGTATGGAGGTTTCTCAAAAAATTAAAAATTGATCTACTCTATGATCCAGCAATCCCATTACTGGGTACATATCCAGAGGAAATGAAATCAGTGTGTTGAAGAGACATCTGCATGTCCATGTTTATTGCAGCACTATTCGCAATAGCCAAGACATGAAATCAACCTAATGCCCACCAATGGATGAATGAATAAAGAAAATGTGGTATATATATATATATATATATATATACACACACAAAGGAACACTATTCAACCACAATAAATAATGAAACTCCATTGTGTGCAAAAACATGAATGAGCCTGGAAAATATTTTGCTAAGTGAAATAAGCCAGGCACAGAAAGACAAATACCACATGATCTCACTCATATGCAGAATCTTTCCTTCGTATTTAAGAGGGTAATATTCCAGGCAAATAATACCCGACTTTCTCTTGGAATATACTTTTCCATGGAGATTGCTAGTAATTGATTATTTTAAAAGAATGCTCCATAATATCGATGGGAATATATTTATATACTGCAGCCTCCAAAGATGACTCCTCCTTTAAACTGCTTTATCCCATGTGGTGAAGCTTGGTGGCTTTAGTTAAAATTAAAGTTAAAATTATCCCATGTTTGTGCCATTTTTCCCTCTATCTCATACAATCTTATATTAGTCTGAAATTATTTTAGAAAAGTTATGATGTCTTTTTAGGAAAAACGGAAACTTTTTCAGGAGCAAGGACAGCCTTTTTCCTCATCTGTGGCAGCAGCACACAGCAGGTGCTCATTAAATCACGTTGATTAATGTATTCCAGAGTATAATTCACTAGGATATGTCTAGAGGACAAAAATCTTTCAGCACAAGTATCTTATGCTTTCCTTAATACAGACCATAATTTTTCTATGTTTTCACACAGAGAAGTGTCTCCTGCTTACAATGTGATCTTGGCTGGGGACCAACAGAGAGACGCTCTGGAGGGGCATGAGGAGAAGAGGGAATATAAAGTAATACATCAAAGCCAAGTGACCATAATTGAGCACATTTGCTGATTTTTCGATGTACACTACATTCTGGGCCAATTTTTTCCCAGAAGTGTAATGGAATAGCTGGTAATCACAAATAATACACTGTTTCAACTTTAGGATGAGAGGGTGTTTTTCCCTGAGAGCCCAGAAATGCATTATTGTTACACATCAAAGAGTTACAAAAGATCATCCAGAGAAAGTCTGAGGAACTAAAACAGCTCTGAGGGTTTTCTCAGCACAGTTCTGCTCTAGCCAAAGCTAGCATTCACTCAAGTAATGTGTAAAATGTCCTCTAATTATTAAATAGTTGTCTGGCAAACAGAGGACAGCCTTTGAGCTCACTTTTGCATCCTGATAGGATAAGAGTTATAGAAAATAAAGAATGAGGAGGCTTTGTGTTTAAAGAGGAGGCTCTGTGTTAGAATGAAACAGACACATACACGTCCCATAGATAGCTGTTTGGAGAAAACAGCAGAGAGCTAAGGACAAATCAAAATTAAAGTACCCCTTCCGGGGACTATAGATATTGCATATATTCTATTAGGAAAATTCAACTGCTGCACCTGAAAATACATTTAAAATCTCATGCATTCATTAATTTTGCAAACACAGTGTAACATTAACAGAGACTCAGACATGAACCAGATAACAGTTCCTGACCTCAGGGTATTTGTACTTACTTTGAAAGTATGTATATAAAAGAGATGCAGTATGGTATCTGATATGGGAGCAAGAGAGGGAGAGGAATTAGATAATCTTGAGGGAGGGGTGTTCAGGAGGATTCACAGACAATATGTGTGGTTTGTCTTAAAAATAAACTACGAAACTATGATCAGAGAAGCAAAATCCTTTTAATTGAGAGGGAAAAAATGAGTAAAAAGGTGGAAGCGCGAACATGCACAAGGTCCTGTGATGCAGGAGGACAGAGCTGGAAAGGGCGTCCTGGCTGCCGCGCCTGGGGGGTCCGGCAGAGGCTGCAGAGAAGTGCTGGGGGAGCACAAGGACTGCCAAAGCCTTTGAGTGATGCTCCAGGGCTTTGACGGTGGTGGAGATGCCCTGGAGAAATGTGAGCAAGGACATAATGTATTCGCTTTTACATTTTCTAAATTCATTCCTTGTAACAGTGTAGAAGATGGAGAGGAAATGGGAAAGTTAAAACAGCTATGGTTGCCAGAAACAGACACTAAGCAGGGAATGTTGGAGATCGGTAAGCAGCTGCGTTGGAGCCAGAGCAGCTCTAGGAGACAAAAGAAGATGAATAAAATGGATTTCAGGCCCTCCCCAGATTACGTGCAGCATTGCCAGACCGGGAGTCTAACTAATGAAATGCAGTCACATATTTCATGTATTTCTTGTCTAATAACCACTGCCGGCCATGAAACACCAATGCGTCTTTCTCCCCTGACAGCCCAGTGCCAGTGCTTTCGCAGACGGCGCAGACAGCCCAGAGGGAACGGCAGACCAGCGTGAACCCAGGCCGCCGGGCTCCGGATCCTGTGCTCCCAGCCAGGGGTCCCGGTGTCCCTCATACAGAGATTATTTCAGGATGCCGCCCTGTCGTCCCGTATACAACAGCACGGCCTATTGTCATCCTTCTCCAGAGAGTACTTTTGTCATCAAAATCTCCGAATGGAACGAGAGTTATTCTAAACGGGACAATATCACCTTAAACTGGTTGCTCTGCATGTACTAAAACAATGACAACCAGAGAGATGGAAATGAGTAAGAGACCACTCTGCAACTCACAGATGCTTTTACCCCTAGCTATGCTATGAGGGGACATAAGGGACTCGATCCCCACTGCTTCATGGAGTGCTTCAGGAAATGAAAAAGAGAGGCAGGATCATGAGAGTGGCCGTCGGTACCGCACGAGCTAAAATAGCCCCACCTGCAAGGTCTTCACAGATCCGTGCACCCAAATTTTTTAGAAATTAAAAATCACCTAAATAATTATAGCCCCAAATTTTAGTATAAATTTAAGACATACACTCATCTTATTTTTATTTATTAATGTAGCAATCATTTATCTCCAAACTTTGTTAACTCTGCCTGCATTGCACGTGCATGAAGAAATGTGTGTGATATATATATATATATATACACACACACACACTGTACGAATTTATCATTTAATTATAAAACATACATAAAATATTGCTTTAAAGGAATGGTTCATAAAAATGATATGTAAAATATTATTTTCCTATGTCTGATGTTTTGATCCTATATAGCAGCTGGATTTTCCAAAATCCACATTGCAGACTATTTGCTTAAGGGAATTATCATAGGGTAATACTTCCTAATTACTTGAAAGGTGACATTTTTAAGCTCCAGTCTTTGGCTATGTTTTCTGCAAACCAATGAAATGTGGTTATGAATTTTCAGGGATTTACTCTTTGTTATATAAACAAATCTCTCATTTAAACTTACTGAGAATTTATATTTGCTTAAATTTAGGACCCAATTAGGAACTTTAGAAAGCAGAATATCATCCACTTTCTACTTAAAATTTAAGACCTTTTTAATTTATGTTCTAGTCTTTCAAAGAATACAAAACGAGTTTTTATGAAACTTTAAAATCTATGTTCGTTTAATTTTGAAATGCAAAATTCACAATATCAGATGTAAGAAACTACAAACCACAAGAAACTAGCAGAGACCATGACATGAACTGCAAATATTCTTGCAGATATTCTCAGGAATTCTGTATTTTGAGTGGCAAATATAACTTAATTTGTCTTCTAAACCTCCAGTTGTAAGCAATATGCTCTTGCTCAGACTGCACAAGGTTGCGGCAGCGGTGCCTGCGTTGCCCTCTTAGGCAAAGTGCTTCTTACAGTTCAACTCCCCGTCCGGGATTGCTTCTCCTCAGGGCCGTTTCCTCACTAAATTCCAGCCACTTCTAAAGTCCTAGAACAAAACTCCCTTCTCTTTGACACCGTCTGGGGCTGCTCCATCCAAAAATGAGTCCTCACTTTTAAGAATTCTGCACTTTTCTTACATAAATATTCACTCCTAAATTGACCACTATTGCATTTTGGTATCGCATGTAGTGACTTCAGTAATATTTTGTTCTATGTCACATGTAACTTCTTCTTATATATTGTTATCTCAAGATTTTAATAATAGGTTATTACTCTTTTCATTGCTAAGGATTATTAATCTACAAGAACTAGTACGGTAGTAGTTTGTTCAGAGTAGCAAGCACTTCTTTCAACTATTGTTGGTTGGATCATAGTCACAGATTATATTTCAGTATAAGAAGAACTAAATTAAATTGCATCATATGTATATAATTTAGTAAATTATTAAATATTTGTTATAAAGAAATTCACATTTTCATATTCAACACAACCACACGGATCATATTTTCAGGAATGTAGATGGCAAAATGAAATAGGAAGAAAAGCTAGACTAAAAAAGCATACTGGCTTATTTGAACACAGATTTATTTTGATGACACTTTTTAAAAGCAGAGGTAATCAGTGATTACATCGGGCTATATGTGCACATTTTCTTCTAAATTGTGTATTTTGTACTTTTCCCAATTGTATTTTCTGAAAGTCTCCAGTCTCATTTTTGCTTCTTCCTAGACTTCTAAGTCCTGATTCCTTAAAAGAATAGCAACATTTTCTTTTTAAGAGCAGAAATTCCTTAAACAATAAATAAATCTTTCTTTTAAAAAGGATCTGTACTAGATTCTTAAGGTGCTTTCAAATGGAAATGATCTGGATATGCTTCTTTTAGTCCTTCACAAAGAAGAGACTTCCTGACAGATGCACTTGGTAAAGGTAACATTCCACCTTGATCTGCCCAGCGGCCGTGAATATCAGATTTTCGTCTTTGTTCCCTATCAGCAGTCAAGAGAAAACAAGTTTTGTTTAATATATCTTTGACTGTGATATAAGTTCCAGTACTGTGTACCTTAGAAAGAAGTTTAAACTTAGAATCAGGAGTTCCAAACCACACCTTGGGGCTCAACCTTTAACTAATTAATTGGCACTCGGCATTTCCTAAAACCTCTCAGTTTCCTCGCGTGGGAAGTGACAAAATTATCTTTAGGGCTCCTGTCCACTCAAACGTTCTGAGACTGTAAATTTCAGGCAAACTCTTTGACTCGGTCCATTTTCAGAGCAATCTGATCACCTTCAGAGCATCTTAGGGTCCTGTGTTCCTGCCAACACGGCCAGTGCGCGGAAGACACGTGGATGCCGTGGCCCAGTAGCTTGAGTCAGTTTTACTCCCTGATCTCTGTCCCTATCAGGGAGTAAAACAGAGTCTAAAACAGTAGAGATTCTCAGTGGGGCTTAAAACCACCCTTACAAATTAATAAAAAGTGGTGCAAGGCAAGAACTGTAGTAGAGGCCTGGCTAAAAATAATGATAATAATTAGCCACTGTCCCCTGTCTGCTTCTCTATAATTGCCACTCAGGAGCCACACAGCTGGTGGTCACAGATATTCTTAGCTTTCTCCATAGATAATATCACTTTTTTGAAACCAAGGGGCAGTTTCTGAGCTGTCTTCCAGGTCCCGCATTCCAGTGGAATGGCTGATGCACCCAGGCCGGCAGCCCGTACAGAGGAACTGACTCAACTTGTCTTGTGACCCCTACCCAAGAACCTGATCAGCAAAGCAATTTGTACAACCCTACGGTTCCGCCCCAAACCCAGCCAATTAGCAGACTCAATTGCCTACACCAAATTGTCTTTGAAATCCCTGTCTCCCAAATTCTCGGGGAGGCAGATTTGAGAAATTTCTCCTGCCTGCCTGCTCAGCGCTATGCAGAATAAACTGTTTCTCTGCGTAAACCCTGCTGATCCAGTCTATTGGCTTCTTGGGCATCAGGCAATGAACCCCGCCGGGCGGCAACAGACTCATTGTAAGAAAACAAAGAAGCAAGGGTAAGATGATCATGGTATTACCATTGTAAATAAATCTTCTGAATCTTAGAATTTGATAGATAAATCAATACATCAAAACAATTTTGTTTAAAAAAAGGTCTTGGAAATCTTGCCAGCCACTGAAGTCAAAGAAAAAACATTTGTTAAAATAGTCTTTGGCCACTATCCGGTCTCTACCATATGAACCTCAAGTGCCTGTGTGTATCTCATTCACACGAATGTCAACACTGTTTCAATGTGTGCTTTACCACTCAAAGCACAAGGTAACAGTTTGATGGAAATAGAAGACTTGCTACATTTAAAATTAAGTATGCCATTAAAGCTAGAAATGGCACAGAATTAAAATTTAAGCACAGAATAATATACAAAGCTTCTAGTATACTAATTCAACTTTTAAAAATGTATGAACTGATAGGTGTTGATTTAAAAAAAGAAAAGATGAATAATTTATACACTCTGACCTTGTAGTATTCAGTGTAGCACATGAAGGAAGTTTGTAAACAAAAAACCATAATGTAATTTATGGTTAAATTAAATTAGCATTATATTATCATACAGATATGATTAAAGTGTTAGCATATTTAAACTACTGAAAACAGAAACATAAAGATAGAAATATAAAAGCAATTTGTTAGTTTTCTGAAAGACTTTATACTTACATTCTAAACTTTGTACCAATTATGACAAATATTTTTAAGCAGATATTTTTGCAATTGTTTTAGAGGAAAATAAGGAATCACTTTTCACAAATTCATGCAAGAAACTTAAACACACAACATTTCACTAAAAGAACAATCTTCACAAAGGTTAAGAACTAAAGTCTTTAATTGGTTTGATTGTAACACTACCATAGGTAATCCAGTTATGGTTGGTTTTTGTTACACGCTAAAAACATTTTAAAACTTTTAAACAAATATGAAATATTTTTAACCTTGAATATTTGTATTTTGTCTGAAAAGTGAAAAAACAATGCTTTCTCTGTGCTATGTTTAGTGAAAATAAAAGACAGTCTTTCCTCCTGAGGCAGAATGGCTGTGTTCCCTAGGCGCCCAAGTCCATGTACATTGACCTGTGCTCTTGAATGGTCTTTAACATCCTTGGAAGGGCGCTGCATCCCTGTAACTCATACCATGAAGTGTGGTGACAGCTCCATGAGAATCGGAATTGCCATGTATTAATACTTAAATAATACCGAAATACCTAAGTATTGGGATCATAAAATCATAGGATATTAATGCTGAAAGAAACCTTAGATGTCTTCTAATTCATAGCCATGTGTGTGAAAAGAATGCCTTCCAATACTTCCACTGCCTGAAATCATGCAGTGCAGAGTTGATGCAGAGGAGTAGCTCATTATATTAAATATGCTCCCACTTTCTTAGAGAAACAGTTAAAATCCAAGGCTTCTCCAGGCGCACTTTGGTTTTCTCGCTTTGCAGAAGGAGCGCATACTCTGGAAATGAAAAGAGCCCATCACCCATCCTCTGCCCCAAGCAGCGCTCCACATATATACAGTGGAGCCAGGAGTTTCCTGCTTCTCATCTGTTTTCCCCATTTGAAAAGCAGAAAGCCGTTTACTTACCTCCTCACAGGTGGTTCTGAAATCCATGTGCTGTGGCACCACAAAGGATGTCTTCTGAAAAGACAGAGAAATGGTAGCCATTAAGTACGGCATCGAGTGTAAGAGAGAAGAACACTGAAAAGGGAAAGCAGACCCTGTGGGGAGACGGTGTTCACAGCCACCTATAAGCAGCAAGAGCCCCAGGGTGTGCGGGAGAGAGGGAGAGGAGGAGATGAAACAAGTCATACTCTGCAGCTTCTGTGCAGTGCGAGCTACCACCTACCGCCATCGTTCAGCCCAGTGTGACACAGTGAGGGCCTTTCCAGGCCCCTTCCCACTCCGCCCACTGGCACTCGGACTCCATCTACCAGTAAGATTAACCTCTTCTCTCAGGTGCTAGCTCATTCCCCAAGTTCATTCTGAAATCTGAGTTTGCAATTGGGAAAGGGACTTCAAAAAGAGTAATTAAAGGTTGCCTTTCATATGGTTATCTCAAGAAAAAAGGTTGACTAATCTTTTTCCTTTTAATTAAAAAGCTACATGCATGGATAATTCTCTCTGGAACTTAAAAATTTATTCACAAACAGTATGATGTAAGGAAGCAAGCTATTCATCAGAGTGAATAATATTAAGATAAAACAATGTGTGAAATATCTAATACAAATTCACTTAGGGATCACTGTAATACTTAGATGATGGAGGTAGATTTAAATGCATATAAGGGGTTTTTCTTTCAAATCTTTTAGAGAGTTTTGTTTTCATTATTTGATAAACTTAACAAAACTAAGAGCTGTCACAGAAAATTGGCACCCAGACACTATAAATGGTTAAGTTAGTGCAAGCTTGATGAGTGCCTGATCAGGTAAGTGTGGCAAAATAGCGTGGGAGGTATCACCACGCTGTCACCAAGCTGAGAGATTAGTACTATTGGCTTCGAAAAAAAGAGATTGACTGTTTTCAGCAGTAACCGAACATGTTGTATAATTTATTAAGTATTTCCCCTGGATAAGTCTTGTGGCTTATGGGCCTGGTTTTATTTTACTGAACTATATAAGGGGACTGATTATAGTAAAGTTAAGTAACAACAATTCATTAGCACATAAGAGGGCAATTTGATGATTAAAAATTATAATTTGATGATATAAATTAATATTTTGGTATTCATGAAGATTTTAAGAGTTTAACAATTAGTTTTCAAAATTGTTCTTAATGCATTTGAAGAACTGATAAACATCTGCTTATCTCTAACTTTGATGTAAAGTTTGTCTTTTACTGTAACAGTAGGGAATTTTCAATATTTATTGATTATATCAAAACAGGAGATGTCTACAATCAATTTCTTGCTGCTAAAAATCAGCAAGAGAAATAAACATGCAAATATTTAAACAGCTTTCTACACTTAACCTCATATCTAGGTTTATGTGCTGGATTTAATTTCATTGAATGTATTTTTAAGACATCACTAATTCTTTTTTTTTTTTTATTTCAGCATTTTATGGGGGTACAGATGTTTAGGTTATGTATGTTGCCCTTGCTCCCCACTCCCCCCAAAGTCCAAGTTTCAAGTGCGCACATCCCTTGGATGGTGCACATTGCACTCTTTGTGTATGCAAATACCCACCCCTCCTCCCCCTCCCCCCTGCCCGACATCCAATAGATGTTATTCTTATATGTGCACTTATGTGTTGATCAGTTAATACTAATTTTATGGTGAGTTCATGTGGTGCTTGTTTTTCCATTCTTGGGATACTTCACTTAGTAGAATGGGTTCCAACTGTATCCAGGAAAATACAAGAGGTGCTATATCATCATTGTTTCTTATAGCTGATTAGTACTCCACGGTATATATATATACCACATTTTATATCATGTATTGATGGGCACTTGGGTTGTTTCCACATCTTTGCAATTGTGAATTGTAACTACTGGGTAATAGTCTGTTGTTTGAAAACATTTGCTTTTCCATTCCCCTCCTTGGGGAATGATGTGTTGCACCCAATGTTTGTTTTCCCAGAATATTGCATGAAAGGCAAGTTGCACGAATACACACAGACTATGACGCAGTGAGCGGAACCTGTTATTACCATATGTTTTTATGAATAGATGTGATGACATTAGAGGGTGTTTCACGTATTAACAATTTAATATGTTAAAAATTTTTAAATTAATTTTTAGATTAATATGTTTAATATACAGGGAAACTGCGTACGGGGGTGCTTGAAACATATTGTGTGCTCTTGATCTGATTCACACCCCATTCATTGTGATTCTTTGTATTTCTCTTCCCTCATTTCTTTCCTCGAGTGCTTTTCCCACTGAAGACCACGTCTCTTACCGATTCGATTTACCTATCTATTGTTTTTTCACCCAGAAGGAGAGCTGTAGGAGGGCATAGATTTTTGTCTGTTTTATTTACAGCTATACCGTCAGTATTTAGAACAATGTCAGGCGTAAATGAGACAATCAGTACCTATTTTCAAAATGAATAGTGCCAGGAAATATAGTTGGCAAGGCTGGTGAGGATCTTGCGTGTTATCTGTAATATCATGAAGGCTAATGATGGGCTAGTGCTTGCTCAAGATGTGTTTCTGCTGCCCACGTACTTAATCCTGACAGCAAGCGTGTCCGCGAGGTAAGCCGCTACTCGGCTGGCTGGAGCAGCACGAAGAGGCTAAAACTCGCCTGTGGAGAGAGGTGAATAAGCACCCAAGTCAGGGCTGCAGCAAGCTGTTCTGACAAATTAAATATTTTTTTTAATGTAGAACTTGCTTTTAACTATAGAGTTGGACAGAATCAGTAGCTATTACACACATAAACATAAACATATTGACACAAAGAGACTTGTAAAAGCATTTTGCGTGGTATCTGTGTTTTCTAGATGCATTCTAGAATCACCTAGAACCCTTGTAAATTATACCGTTTCTCCAATCCTAAGATTAGAGACTCTACATCAATATTAACAGAATCTGTATTTTTTGAAGCTTGCTAAATAATTCCAATGTATAAGCCAAATGTGGGATACTTGATGAGTAATATCCCTCAATATCCAAAATCAGGGAAACAACAACAACCACCAAAAAAAAAAAAAAAAAAAAATTAAGGAGCCAACGGTAATATGCCAATTAACACGTGCCCTATTCAAAAGATACTCGATTTGTGAATATGTCAACTGAAGGACATGCTATTTACTGACAAGGGTTATTTCGCAAGTATGCGGTGTTTCCACGCGGCCACCATCGCTGGCTAATGCCCTCTCATTCACACTCATATCACATATTCGAAGTGTAAAAACATAATTTCCTCCTCACTGCCCGTGTTACACACTACCAAGGAGCTATTGTTGTTCTTAGAACAAGAAGGGAGGCTATTCTGGAGGCTCAGGTAGAGTAATTGAAGAGTTACGCGTGTAACTAGAAAGGCAAATCTCTTAACATGGTCTCACTGCTGCCGCAGCGTCCGCCGCCGGAGACACATTTTCCCAGGAGCAGCAGGCCACGCATCTCTGTGCCCGCGGCCCCACCACCCGGCTGTGGAGGGCCGAGAGCTCTGACTGCAAAGGCAGCAGCAGCGATATTAGGCAAGTGTCTGCATTTTAAATCGAGCAGTATCGGGAACGTTTCTAGTCAGAGGCAAATCCGTTCTTTTATCCTGCTGTCAGGCAGACACCATGGATCTGTTGAGTGTCAGCGGTAGGATAAGATGCGCCGACGCCACGTGCAGACCCTGGGAGGTATTGGAAGGTAAGTAGGTGACCGCTGGTGTGGAGCTGAACGTTCTGCGTCTCATCCTGAAACCCAGCCTTCATGACATCCATCAGTTAAACGTTCTAGCTAGTGTATTAGTAATGGTAATAACCTTGAATAATTGAATATCTTTATTAAATATTAATTTAGAACGTTGGGACTCAATGATAACAAGTTCACTTTTAAGACTCTTCCTACTTTTAGACATCTTGCGTGCCCGTCTGTGTTTATTCACTGTCATGCCCACGCTCGTGCACTCACTCGCACGGAAGTCCCCCCTGTTCCTCCGGGGGAATCTTTCCAAGACCCCCAGGAGAAGCCCGATCATACTGTTCTTATGCACATTATGTTTCCTCTTACACATACATAACCAGTGATAAAATTTAATTTAAAGAGATGAGCAACAGTAACTAATAGCGTAATAGAACATTACAACAATATGCCAGCATCGCTCCTCTTGTGCTCTCAAGCCGTTATTAAGTGACATAAGAGTGACTTGTGCACAAGCACTGAGGTACCCGCAGTCCATCCAGTACTGAGGTGGTGACAAGTGACTCAAGGGCGGGCAGTGTAGACAGTACGGACAGCTGGACAAAGGGGCGATCCAGGACCTGGGTTGGACAAAGTGGGATGGTGTGAGGTGTCACCATGCGACCCAGAACAACATGCAGTTTACAACTTACGAATTGTTTATTTCTGGAATTTTCCGTTTAATATTTTCAGGCCCCAGTTCACTGTGAGCAACAAAGCAAAACCTTGGATGAGGGGGAACTACTGTACACATACACTTAACCAGAAATATATTATTAAGGTTTTCTATCATTGGAACCAGGTTGTAAACAATCTGTAAACTTGGTTACAAATTTCAAAATAATTTTGACTCACTTTATCAGCAAACAACTGAGATGAGGCCAGATGTAACAGAACAGTTTACATTTCTTGCAATCATTGGGCCTCAGACTTTTCACCATAATAAGTAAGCATTGGGCTTATAGAGTTTCATTCTTGAAGGCTCAGTTCACCTGGAATGTTTTTCGTCATTTATTTTTCTTCTTTCCGTCTTTCTAAAAAATCAATTTAGGGTTGCATTCTGTTCCAACAGGCAAACAAACAAAGGGTCTTGAAGGCGAGGCTGTTTTGCCGGTGGGTCGCCCATGCCCACAGTCAGTGCTCTTACCAAGAAGTTGAACGGATTTTCAGTAAATATTTTCCATCTGTCACTATTGGGTTTATGGCTCTCCTTGTTTTTGTAGCCGAATTGCTCTTCCAGAGGAATGACTCCTTCTAGTGGGACTTGTTCCATTATTAATCTCATTGAAAGGTGCGGCTGGAAAAAGTCCTTGGAAATTCAGCCTCGTCAGTGCATTTTGGTGAGACTGGGCTCCGCAAAGCTTAAATGACTTGTTCGAGATTGTGTGTAGCAAAGAAATTTGAAGCTTTCCTAAAGAGTGCAGCTTCCTGTCAGGTATTTTCCCTGGGAGGCGGCCCTGGGCACAACTGCCAAATTGATGGAATTAGTCTCTTCCGCGAGACTCCCTGTTCCCAAGACTACCACCCCAAGTGACCCGAATTCGGGGCTTGCCTGGGGCTTCCGCTAGGAGCTCCCTCCTCTGAGGCCTCCTTTCCTGGGCAGTATCCATTTCCAGTAAGCTCTTTGGTCACAGAAGTGGAAACTCGTTCAATAATCTTAAAAGAAAAGAGAGTTCCACGTGAACTGGCACAGTTGGTCCAAAACAAATTTCAAGACTGTATGTTCTGCCCACCTCATGCCGCTGCTCTTTAAATATCTGCCTAGTTCATGAAGAGGGCAGGGTTTAGAACCGGTTGTCCGGTTTTAAATCTCAACAGGTTCACTTAGGGCAGATTAATCAACTGCTCTAAGCCTTAGATTCCTCATTTACAAAACAGAAATAGTGTTGGAGACTTACTCACAGGTGGTGAGAATATTTGAAGCACTGCACGTCTGAAACGTGAACACTCTATGCTTGCCACGATTACGAATGTCTTTACTGCTGATCATCTGACCCAAACTCTCTACCCTACACATGTAAATTTTGTGCTTCATGACGTCTACCCATTCCTAATTTCTGCTTCCTCGATGTTTGCTGGCCTCATGGTAGAGAGTCAGATTCCTAACTTGTTTCCCTACGTCTTTTCGGCTTCAGCCTTTGTTCCTAAAGTTCATATCACTTTCATAATCTTATTTTAAATTCTCAAGAGCTGAAATCAAATCAACCGAGCCCTATTGGCTGCACTGGTTCAGATGTTTGGCCCTGAGTTGCCCACCTGTAGCAGGGCAGGTTTTTGTTTCCCCCGAAGAGACCACACCTGGCAGTCATGATTAACGCGTCTGGTGGAGAATGCCACACTCGCCAAGACACCCGACACTTCCCTACGCTGGACCGTACTTCCTCCGAGAGTGACTATTCCTCCGTCTCCTCCTTCCAAGGCAGGCATTCAGGAACACTCTATTTATTTAGGGAAATCCGAAAGACAGAATGCAAATGTCTGGCTGCCAGGAGCTGGGGAGAGAACGGGGATGTGGAGAAACAATTTAATGGGTAAAAGGTTTTACTTTGGAATGACGGAAATGTTTTGGAGCTCGATCGGGGTGGTGGCTGCACAGCATTGCAGATGTTCTAAATGCCATTGAACTGTTCACTTTAAAGTGGTCAATTTTATGTTATGCGAATTTCCACTCAATACTTTTTTTAAGATATACGATATTACGAGAAAACTAGACTATCCCATATATTCTCACCTGAAAAAAATGACTCCTCTTCTAAGTGAAACTGTGCATGGGGCTGACAGAGGTTGTGATAAATACAGCTACGTGTGGGAGGAAAAATCTCTCCTCCCCCCTGGTAGGTTCTGTGCCTGAGCCTGAGAGTTAAGCTGACATAAGGCAGATTAACAGGAGGAAAGCATACACATTTTCTTTAACATTTTTACACGCACAAGGGAACCATCGTAGGAGAAACGAAGACCCAAAGAAATAGTTAGGACCAAAAGAACTTGTATGCCTTTTTAAACAAAGAACAATAAATTTGTGGAGAAGCGACAAAAAAAAAAAGGAAAAGGTATTCAAGTTTCTAGGAGCGATAAATTATGGGCCGGTGACCGCATGGGGAAGCTAATGGGGGATAATTGTTTTTCTAGTAGAGTCGTTTGTGCAGATGCATGCTGGCATCAACTTCCGGCATCCAGTGTGAAGAACATGCTCCTCCTCCCGGTGCAGGGAGGGCGCCTGTTTCATGCGGAGTCCTGCGACCTGCCTTTAGATAGAAAGGGGAGGTCAGAGAGCCTTTCCTGCGCCTGCTGCTTCTCAAGTGCCTTGAGCTCAGGATAATCAATACGCCACAGTGGTGCGTTTGGTGTAGCACGTCTGGAACCCCTTCATACACGAAATGTCACAGCACCCAAACTTGATTTATTATAGCTTTTTCCACATTCAAAGAACAAGTGGAGTATTTTGCACGCCTGGACAAGCCACCTTTGATGCCATATCCCCTCCACCTGCCTGTGCACTTCCTGCGCCTTCCTGAGCTGCTCCTGTGCTGACAGCCTCCCTCCCTGGGCACCCTCCTCCCTCTGCTCCTCTCCGGCCAGCAGGAGCTCGCTCAGCACAGAGCCGCAGGGGTGGGCTGGGAACAGAACGTCCCCTCAAGCACAGAGATGGGGGCGCATCTCCCCACCTGTGCTCCCCTCAGGATCCGTTCCATGCTGTTTCCCACAGAGAGTCCCAAGTCCCAGGTGCCCAAAGCAGTGCTCAGTTCATCAATGAATGTTTTTTCCCTTTCCTGTTCCATTTTCCCACTTCCTTTCTTTTGGTTCCCAGGATCATTCCCAAATCAAGTGAAGGCACCCAATCCTTGTTTCAGCATCACCTTTTGGATGCAACTAAAGTTAAATAGGTTCCTTGTCTCACATAAGCCCCGTAGTAGCCTTAGGAAGTCAATATGCATATTAGACTTTTTGCACTAGAACAGGAGAGTCACAGAAAGCGTAAGGGATTTGCCAAAGGACCTATAGTTATTAAATGGCGGAAACCAAATTTAATATCCATCTGTGTGACTCCCAAGCTCATATTCGTAAACCCAGCACCATATTTTACATAAGTGTACCTAGTTATGATATTTTCTGTCCTGGTTGGGAGAAAGACTGTCGCCATTTTATAGCCTCTAATAAAATAATGGACCTAGATAATTAACGGTCATCCATGCTCCTAAAATCACAACGGAAGTACAGAGCATACCTATGGGGTGTTCTTGTGAAAACTTATAAAGCCTGGGTCTCCTCAAGGGTTTACCTTACTGACAATTCACAGGACATTCAGAGGACAGAGAAGCATATTAAAGAACCCCACAGTCACATGATTAACAAAATCTAGGAGGGGGAATTTCTATAAAATGTGTAGCCCATTTTTGTTCGATGAACTGATTTTATAGCAGAGGGAAGAGGGAAGAAATGTAAAGAGAATCTATGGAATTTTGAAAGAGACTTTCGAGACACATCAACCAATTAGGATATCTACGCTTTATTTAATCTTGAATGGACAATTAGCTGGTGTTATAAAATGAGATAATTTGAGAAATTGCAATCCCCACTGGATATTTGCTGATATTAGGAGATTATTGTGAGTTTGTTTATGTATGAAAATGGCATTGTGGTTATTTATTTTTTAAAGAGTTTTAATCTTTTAGAGATGCATACTGAAATATTTATGGACTTATTTATGCATTTATGGTCTGGGATGTGCAGCAAGCTAACCTTGGTCGGGAGGGAAGTATGTAAGGATATGAGGGGGGGTAAAAAGCTATGATAATTACTGCAGTTGAGCGATGGGTATGTGTGATTCAGTACACTTTTATCTGTAATTTTGTATATGTTTGAAATAAATTTTCCACACTAAAAAGGTTTTTTTAAAAAGCAACCTTTAGAAAGATGGCACTTTGTAGCAGTAAATTATTCTACGTATTATAACGGCTAAAAGCACTTTCTCTTATCATCTCTAGCATGTTTTTCTTAATATCTGGCATAATATGAATTGTGTTGTTTTTGAAGATGTCATAATATTAGGTTGAGAGTTTCACCTCTGAGTGACACTTCCAACTCTGCTCCTGTCTGCGTGGAACTGTGAGTGAGCTTCCGGATCCGTGAAGTAGAATAAGTACATGCTTTTTGTGAGGTTGGTAAGTGCTGGCGAAGGCCCGTCCTTTCGAAGGAAAGCTAAGCTTTTTGGAGGAAGGGTACCAGAAGGGGGCGCATGTAGGTGCTAAAAGCATATGGAGAGCAGGGCTGTTCACTGGGGGTCTCACCGCTGGCTCTGGTTAACCTGGGCAGCAGCCAGCTAAGGGATGGAAGCTCTGGAAGCCATCGAGGGGGTCATTCTTTGCTCTGAAAACACAGAGGTTTGCTTTATCAGTGCTCGGTGGTGATTGGGAAAAGAGCACATAAAACCACTCATTAAATTTCCTGGGAGCCTGAGAAATCTGCCCCGACATGCACGTTTATCCACAAAGAGAAACGGCTGAGTCAGGGGCGGTGCGTGCAGTGGGGTCCTCGTGATAGAGACAGTTTCTCCCCTGGCGTCCAGCCACTGAGGTTGCCAATCACATTACGCAAGAAGCCTCATTATCTGCTTATCTCAAACCACAGTGTCAGGGGATGGAAGTGCTTGGCGCTGCCAAAAGGCTCACATTGTCTCCTTCTAAGTAGTTACATTTGCACATGGGAAAGTTCTGTTGGGCTCTGGAAGTGAGAGCCAATGGAGTGTTCCAGAGCCTCGGCTGGCAGTGCTTGCAGCCCTGGACCAAAATCTTCTCCGCTCTGAACTTTTACTTTCTATTATTATTTATCTGTTCTTCTGTTTTTTAAAAATATTTTATTTTATTTTATTTTTCTTAGATCCCCCTTGCCTATCATGTTTTATTTTGTTTTTAATTGACAAATAATAATCATATATATTTTGCGGGCACATTGTGATGTCTCGATACACATATACACCGTGCTACTTAACATATCCATCACCTCAAATACGTATCATGTCTTCGTGGTGAGAACATTTAAAATCCTCTGAACCTTGATGGAAAACGAGATACAGCTCTGGGGAAAGGGTCTTGGAAAAGGAGTGTCCAGTCTTCAGATACCCCCTTTGGGTCCCACCACTTCCCCTGAATAGATTTCACCAATTCCTTCCATCCAACAGGTTGTCATGACATCATATTGTCCTGGTACGTTCTGGTCACTGTCAAGGTGGGCTTTGGTTCCTTTCAAGTGGGTTCTACAGTCTACCTTTCTGGGGGCTGCCTCCATCCCCTGGTGCTGGAGGGATTTCCTCTAGTGGCAGATCAGATATTCCTACTTTAGGATGCAGACAGCTGGGCCTAGGGATTGAGGGAGGACCACTGAGCTTAAGCTATTGAGTGGTGGCAGAGCCTAGATTTGCAAGGTCGTACTCTGAAGTCTGTCAGGAGACAGCATCAACCCCGCGTGGTCCGGATGCCAGTAGCTAGAAATATCCCCAGAGCAAACCCTGAGTCATTGTGAGAAGGACAGCGAAGAGTGTGCCTTCCTGACCTGGGCCGGTCTGAGGGGGCAGCTGCGTATTGCTCGTTAGAAGGTCTCATCACGAACGAGTTTGCCAAATATTCCACAACTTAATTTTCTGGAAGGTGGTCCACTCTCACTCTAAAGCTGCCTTTCCCTGGTGGACATGCTCAGATCACATGGGGAGCCATCACCAGGCCTGGGATCAGAGGTTCTGCCGGTTGATTTGGAGACTCTGCTCAGGGCACAGCTGCACCAGATCCACCATATTAGCCTGAATGATATTTTATCAACATTTGTTTGCATTATTTTGTGATGATTTCTCTTCTGATGCTCATTTAATTCACGTGGAACCCATCTATCCAGCTTCTTTACCTTGCCCATTTGTTTCAAACAGTCCAATATTGGAATAGTAACATCAAACCTTGCTGCACAGGTTAAGATGGATTCGCTTCCACTACAGCTTTCAGCTCATCATTATCCACCTTGGTCTCAGGTCGCCCACATGGCTCATTTTCAAGATTAAAATCACCAGAACAGAAGTTCTCAAACCATCAACATATTGTGTGTTCATTAGCCACATCCTTCCCAAACACTTCATTGATATTTTGAGCTGTCTGCACTGCATTGGTTCCACAACAAAACTCATGTTCAAAAATAACACAAATTTTTGACTTATCCATGGTTTTATAAAAATTACTCTAAAAAATTTGAAACATAATCATCGCAAGCCAAAACATGTATTTACAAGACCGAGGATGCACTTTCACAATGAAAATGAAACAAGAAGTGTCAAAGGGAAATGTCAGAGATATCAACTGTCCAGCTTAGTACTTAAGGAAATCAGACATTTCATACATAATTACCCATAGTAATTTATGTGGCAATAAGAAGTGCAAACTGCGGTTTGTTAGTCTTTCTTTCCAGTAACCATGGTGTTCCATGAAAAAGCAGCTAGTTCATCCCTGAAATCCAGGGACTTCGCAAGTATTTCTCCCCAAGCCCAGCATCATACCTTGGTGTGCAGCAACGCGCTTTACAAGTACTTCCCATTGCATCAAGCAGGATATTAAAAGGACACACACTAAAGGGTCAATTTAATAAAAGTTGTTATTCCTATTGCTCTATGCTTGGCACGCTCAGGCAAACTTAAGCATCACAACGGCTACGCTGACTGCAGGCCCCGTTTGCTGATCTCCCTGTTTACTGCCGAGGCACCTGCCATTGCCTTTGTGCGGGGAAACAAGCAAATGATGTCTCAGTGTGACTGTGAAACAGTTTTAATTGAACAGATGCCCCGAGAGTCCTGGAGACCTCAGGCATCCGTATTACCCTCCGAGAACCACTGCCAAGGTATCTCTCTGTGGCACTGCCCCTCCCTGGGAGCTGCAGGCCACGGTTTCCCAATTCATAGCTCTAGTCTAGTCCCTCGTGTGCCAGACTCAGGTACCCAGACGCTTAGTTCCCCGTTTACCGTTGGCCCATCCACAACTGTCTGACTTCTCCGTATAACCTCCCCCTTCTAGTTGGGCACATAACTCTGTATGGCGGATTTGTCTTCCAAGTGTTCAGAACATAGACTAAAGTTAAAAATTTTTATATTTTATGTAACGATTTAATCAGAAAACCTAGCCTAAAAGAACTTTTGTTCATAATGTGGAATCCACCAAAAAAAAAAAAAAAGCTATTCCAGGGCAATTTGTAGAACATTGTGTTGCAATGTTCGTATTTCATGCTTGGACGGAGCAGTTGAACGGTTTTCCTAATGGGGACTTTTCCCCCTAGGGGCCTTTGTAAGGTGAGTTATTAATGACAATATTGTGGGGGTAGTGGCCAGAGGTAAGAAGGGTTATAGACCATGGCAAGCGAAAAGGTAGGAGAGCTTCTCCTCAGCAGCGGATGGTTTCTCCTCTGACGTAGGCTGGGGCAAACGTTTCCTCGTATTTAATCAAGATTAGCAGTTTAATCAATGTGTTGATTTCTTAGCTACTGTGGTTTCAAACTGCTGAAGTGATCTTCATTTTCATCTTGGCATTTGTGAAAGTTCAATGCTGTTATCTTTATTTTTTTTCAAATGCTTGCTTCCCACAATTGAAGGTACCTGCATTCTCATCCCTTGCAACTCTTGCATTAAGTTATTGACACATCTCCACTTGTAGAGCATATAGTGACCCCGCTGCCTTTGCGCTGGCTTTGGATGGTTGGTGTCAGGAATGAGGAAGGAGAAGGTGCTGGGTGCCCCTGAGGCGGGCGTGTGCACCTGTGCCTTCCCCCACAGACTGTCGGCTTCCAAACAGGGCTCTCCATTCTCTGCTATTTTCTTCAGGTGGTACCTCTCAGAAAATTCCCTGTAATTAGTTTCTCAAAGATGGCTTATGACAGTTGCTCAGTGAGAGATAAATTTTATTATTCCCATGTAAAGAATGTACAATTCTGTCCCTTTATTTTTCACCACATTAACTTTGATTTAATATGTCATTTAATGAAATTAATGAAGCTTTTCCAAAAGCATTGGGGGGAAAACAGCAAAATAAGGGTATTTACAAAATAGGAATAACTAAAGAAAAAGGGGGAAAGGAGGGGAAAAGTGTGAACTGAAAATACCATCATAATTCAGAAATGGAAAGACTCTCAGCATGTACGTCTCCTTGTGCCGTGCCCTGGATGCTCAGTGGCCTTGTCGGTGGCTGATGCCACAGCGATGAACTGGGCCCGTGACGACCAGTCGGCGTCTGTGTTCTGCGGTGCAGCCCTGCTCAGTCATCTCCCAGGACTGGTTGTAAAAAGCTGGGCTAGAGATGTTGTGAGTCAGTCTCCACCCGTCCTCACTGCAAGCCCGGTACCTGCTTGTGCACGGCCACACACGCGCCCACTCGGTCCAGATCCTGGGCTGCCTTGCTGCTCACAAAGGAGAAACATGATCGGATTTGGAAGTTTCACAAACAAAATCACATGCATTTGAAAATTGTGCAGAGGCTAGAGAAAGAAAAGGGTGTTTTAGTACTGCCCGGTCCTCCGTGACTCAAAAGGCACAACTGTCAGACAGTCACATCTCCTGGAGCCGCTACGAACAGCGTCTGGAGGCTTTGCAACTCCGCACCACGCAATAAGCCTCCCAGGGTTCGTTTACGTGCCTATCGCCAGGTGTCGTTTGAGCGTCCCCATGGGTCATGAAGAGAAACATGCTGCTATTCTTTTCATGAAAGAATAAAGACTTCGGCCATCAATACTGTGAGCTTTCTCCTGCTGTGAAATGTCATTCCCGTTCGAGAGGGTCAGCGCCCAGTGAATGCAGTACACTGGTTAGGGCAACAGAAGGCTATGGTAGCAGAAAAAAAATGGTTGTCATTGAATGTTGCGTTTACTGGTCTGAAAGGACACAGGTGTTACACTGAGGTGCTTTCACAACCAGCTCACTCCGAGGTGGCTGTGGGTGAACAGCGTCTGCTATTCCCACGGGGAGAAGAGGCAGAAGTGGTCCCGGGTGCTGCCGAAGGGATGCTCGGGTGCTTCCCGTCTCTCACTCCGCTCCCTTTCTTCCTCCACGAACTTTACCGGTTTATTGAACGACAAGCACGTGCCGATTTCCCGTTGGAATTGAAGATGACAAGACACAGTCCTAACTCCTCCGGAGCAGTCCTCAGGGAGTCTACATTTTCGTCCCCAGCCTCCCGCGTGTGGTGGCCTTTCGGGGGAGAATCTAGGGAGCAGCTGCAGTAATGCTCCACCTTGAACCAGTCGGGACTTGCAAGGTTTTCCCTTTCGCTCAGTAACGGCTCTACCGCTTCGATCCGCGTGACCGCTGTTAATTATTTGACCTCTTTGTCGCTTGTTTATTTCCTGTCAATGATTGTAGTAATAGCAATAATCTTAAAACATTTGGAGGAATTAAATGGGATATATACAGAGCATTTTGCATAGCATCAAACACATGATAATTTTTAACAATTAGTACTCTTATCAATAATACAATAATGATAATGTTTTACTAGATGTTTGCCATACTTCTGTTGGCTGTGTGGCCAGTGGAGTTACATGGGAAGTTAGCTATATGGCGATAAATAATAAAACATCAGATGGCAACACGCAGCCTGGTCAAGGAGGAGCAGCCCGTGAATTAGGAGGAAAACCAAGAGAGGGAAACTGAGGATGTCCTGGAAGCCAAGGGCAGAAAGGGAGGAAGTGGTGACTGCATATGGTGCAGAGGGGAACAGGGAACTGGCCAAGACATCAGCCCAGGGAGGTTACGGCTGACGGGGTTCCAGAGACTGGGGAGAGACGCACACGGAACCCGTTCCTCTGACGTGTCCTCCCCACCTGCACGGGAGAGTGAAGAGGCGGTGGCAGCTGCGAGAGGAAGGCGGATCTGAGACATTTCTGCACGTCTGCCTGCATGCCTGCATGCCTTTAACAAAATACGTATATTTGCTTTGTCTCAGTTTATTAAGATGCCAGGGAACAACATCTTTGTATGATAATTGGGTTAATCAAGCAAAAAAAGAAAAAAGTGATTATGCAGGAGAGGAAACCGATGACAGAACCATGTTTTCGAGGGGAGGAGTTCACTGCAGATCTGGAGGCTCCGGTGCTGGACTGGCAATGGCCCCACCACGCGTGTTAACAGCCACCATAGAGCGTATGTTTGCGTTAACGTTTGCTGTGTGTCAGTGTGAATTGCACAGTAATAATAAACAGAGATATGACATCGGGCCAATACTTAGGAATTTAACAAGTGTCGGGTTGTTTAATATGGAGGTACTTTGACAGTTTTTTAAAAAATTTAAGTGTGTTTAAAATACAAGGTGATCTGAATTTTGATGACTCTTTGTTAATATAACACACAATAAAATGTGATGAACAAAAGTTAAACAATTGGGGGTGTGCAGTTGGATCTGCTAGGGAAGCAGTTGAATATGGTGAAAGCAGTTCTAAATTCTATATGAAAGCAATTCATAAGAGATTATGATGAAAACGCTCCTAGAAAAAATTGAGTTCTGTAATAAGTAAATAATCAAAATTCCTCAAGGCATATTAGATTCGAAACATTTGTTTTTTTCTTAAAATGAAAAATAGTGATAATAGTCTTTGAAATAATTCAAAAAAAAGTTTAGTTTTTATTTTCCAATAACAAAGGAGACAGAAAATGGTCCAAAATAAACGTTGAGCCATACAAAAATCTGAATAATATCATTTTCCCCAATATAAGAATAAGCTAACATAGATAATGACATTTTAAACAAATCACAGTTGCTGTGATAATATAAAAGGGAAACATAAATATCAAACAATTAGTAGCTTATGGAAGGTAATTGCTTACTTATCAAATTTAATGGAAAGCATTAATTAAATAATTGTAAGACAAGTTAGAGAACAAGAACATTTCTGGAACAAAAACATTCCTAACAATGAAGGAGCTCAATAGATTCATTTATATGTGTTATATCCTTATATTTTATATTATATATTTAATACATAGAGCTATATATTTTATTACACACACATCTGTATAGCGAGCTCTTGCGATTCTAAGGATTTCCAAGGATTTCGCTATTATTGCCATCAATAACAGTGAACATCCTTTCGGTGTGCCACTTAAATGGAATTTGTTAGCTTGGCCAGATATTGATAAAATTATGATAATCCTCTGAGTTAAAGTCTAATAAACAGGGTTTAAATTTGTAACCCATTTATTTCAAACCCTGAATTCTTGAAATTTGTTGGTAGTTGGTCCATATAGATCAAACAGTTTCCTCTGTGATTTGTGAGGTTTTTCAGTGGCTTCTGTCCTCATATTCAGTACAGTGAATTTGTTGCCTTTTATTTGTTTATGTGGGATTATCTGAGCTCCCATCATAGGCAAAGCATTCTTTTAGACGCAGGAAGGTCCAGGGGCACCAGGAGCAGAAGATAGGAGGACCCGGTTTCCTGAGAGAGGTTTTAGGAGCACAGTGGACCTCAGGGAAGGTCCTGTCTGGCTGCTGCGCTACAAAGAATAAGAAAAACCCCGTGTCATTCAGTATAGCAATGATTTCCTCAAATCTTCAAACTACCTAAGCAAGTGCCTTTGAAGCTAACCTCTGAGAGATTATAGTGACAGCAGCTGATGCAGAAAAAATGGAGGAAAAAAATAAATGAAACAAAAAAAATTATATATATATATATCTTATGTATAGCTATTACTGTGATTTTCAATCTTTTCTACCATTAAACTGAATGTTTCCCCCATTAATTTTCATCTTCCTAAATGTTGTTATACGAAACAGGATTGATCATATCTATTTGAGGTTTTTGTTTGTTTTGGGATTTTTATTTGTTTTTACCTCATGTGCTTGTTTATTTGTGGTGAGAACACTTAAAATCAACTCCTAGCAATTTCCAAGTACACGAGACCTGGTTGTCAACTGTAGTTACTATGTCACACCGCAGCTCCCTCCCGTCCAACTGAAACTGCGTATCCTTTGACCAACACCCCAGCCCCACCCCAGCCCCTGGTAGCCACGATCTATTTGAAATTATTGAATCCGAATTGCTGAGAAATCATCTTAGCCAAGATAGACCAGGAGTCTCGGTCTCTAACTTTACCATGCAGCGAGTGCCGTTCTCTGCCAATAGAATAAAATTAATGAACAGAAAATGAAACAAAATAGACTCAAAACCAAAACTAGGCCAAGCCTAGCTGCAGAGGTGGCGATTTAGTAGCCTGAGACTAGACACAATTAGCATTTTTGTCAATCACAAGGGCTTTTTATCATTCCTTCTAAGTTTTGGCAATAAATGGCTAAACACTTGAATTCGTGGGAAAGTGCAGGTTATTGGAGGAATTTGCCGTGGGTGACTTATCTTTCTCCTGCGTTTCTGCAGCTCCAGGTTCTATCTGCCCCTGTCTCTCTCTCTCTCTCTCTCTCTCTCTCTCTCTCTCTCTCTCTCTCCTTTCTTTGCAAATGGAAATCTGTCTGCCCAGCTCTGAGGGAAGTTGGATGGAGGAGGAGGAGGAGGAGGAAAAGGAGAAGGAGGAGGAGGAGTCTGGATGGAGGAAAAGAAGAGCCCCCGAGGGGTGAGGAGACGATAAAGCCAGACACGGGTGGAGCGAGGACACACAGTCACCTTCCCTTTCTGTTCGACCCTGCCAGGAATCAGAGCTGTCTAACAAGAGAACATAATAACTTGAAACAAATTAGAACTCAGTGGAGCAGATAGTCTATGGTGGTATAACACCATCTTATTGAAAAGTAATAAATATATAAATAAAAATATCCCAGGTGGAAATTTAGCTTTACAGAGCTCCAAACACTCAATTGCAAAATTATGAAATGTATTGTCTCATCAGACCCTCAGACAGGTCCTTTGTATTCAGACACCTTTATCACCCCCCAAAGGCTACTCAGTTTTCCTTTTTATTTTCTGAGTGGATTGAGTTCTGCTTGTTTTATCTGTTTATGTTGGGTGACATTTGCTTTGAATTTTATGTTCTTTATCATCTCCCATCGATTCTCCCATTCGTTATTTATTGTGCATACGTGGCCTCTCTCCCGAGTGACTCCGGGATGAAGTTATTTCAGCACCAGAAAGTGTGGACGATGGCGGACACACATCAGGGCAGGGCATTTGCCATTTCAAATTAAACCGTTATCCCGGGGAGATCTTATGGGGGAAGTCGAGCATGCCGCCAGCAGGACTGCAGCAGCGCGAGCAGATTCTAGATCTCATTTTCCCGTTTCTATGTTGTTTATTGCTCCAGCAAAGAGATAAGGGTGAGAGAAAACAGGGTGAAGAGTCAGTAGAGAAAGAAGAAAGACACCGGGTGCCTCCGCTGGGTTCTGTGCACATCGGGCTCTGAGTGTGCTTAGGTGCGCAGGGTGCTCATGAGGGAGCACCCTGCGGGTCCCCCCCCCCCGAGGAGGGAGGTCCACAGAGCCTCAGCAACTGCAGGGTGCTTGGAGCTGCAGCCACAGGTGCAAGTGGCCTCTCTCTTTGGTCTGTTTCCAGAAGGACGCTGGGTGAGGTGGCCGTCTGTGGCTGAGCACGCTCCGCCCAACCCTTCCTTGGGGGGATCTGACCGGCCCCGCTCCCTTCTGCCCCTGGTGAGCAGAGTCAACCCTGGGAGACCTGTGGTCCGGTTCTGGCTCTGACTGTGATGATCTCTTTGAGCCAAATGACTGCACTGGATTTATTTGCTCATTCCCGGGCCACACTACTGGGAGGAGCGCTCCAAAGTCTATAAATTCCCTCCACACTCATCTCTCCCTGTTATCCCAATAAAATTCACAGAAGTACCCATCTCAGTCTGTCCGGGAGGCTGTCACACAGTACCTTAGACTGGGTGATGTGTACATAATCGAAACGTCCCAGGTCAAGGCACCGGCAGGTTCAGTGTCTGGTGAGGGCTGCTCTCTGCGTCGGAGACGGTGCCGCTGGCGGGATCCTCACATGGCAGAAGGGGACAGGGAGTTCCAGTCAACTTCTCCTATAGGGACAATTATCCCACTCACGAGAGCAGAGCCCTCGTGACCTAATTGCTTCCTAGAGACCCCACCTCGTGACACTATCACGTTGGATATTAGGTTCCAACTTGAATTTTAGGGGGCACCAACATTCAGGCTATAGCAGTACTTATTCTTACTTTTAAAGATTTGAAAACTGAGACTTATGATGTTTAAGTGGTTCATGAGGTTACATGGCTAGTATAATGGTGATAAGATTTTAAATCTAAGGCCAGGCACCTTTTGATTATGACAAAAAGGGAATAATTGTAACCTCCAGACCCTGCTAACCATATAGGATCATCAAATAGGGGAGAGCGTGTGAATAAGAACATTTTGAAAAATAATCCGAGCTTCCAGACCAGCTGTCCGAGCAGTCCAGAGCAATGCCATGCCAGGGCCTCAGCTTCAGGAAAGGCCACAGGTTAGCGACAGTCCCCAGAGGTCCGCGTGCCCCCCAGGGGAGCTGACCTGCACCATAGATGCCACCACCTCAGCCCCCCTCACCTGGTGGCAGCTGTGTCAAGGCCACTCCTGACCTGTCAAACGCCAGCTCCCCCCTTCCAAAGCTGCTCTATCAATCCCTCCTCCTGGAGCCAGGGAAGGTGGGGAGAAGCCAAGGAATTGCTTTTTTCTTTGAATTTAAAAGCCTGCTTTCTACAAAGGATGTAGGAAATGGGAGTGAATCAGCTTTCATTCTATTACGTCAGAAGGAAAAGCTAAATTAAAAGTATCAATAGCTTATCCTTTCACTTTAGTGACAATCAGATGATTTTGTGCCTACTTGGTCTCACTTACGTAGGAATAATCCATGAATTTAATCTGACCAGGGCTAAAAGTAGTGTTTCCTGCTCAAATGCATTCAGAGCCCTGATTTGGGATTCCCGAAGGTCATCTGTCTCCTGGGCAGCCCGGGCAGGAGGAGGCTGAGCCCTTACTCTGAGCCAGGGCTGGGCTGGAGCTGAGGTGGGCTTTGCCGGGGTTCCCGTGTTCTTGTGCTAAAACAGTTCCACCACGTGAACATGTGTTTGACAGCATGGCTCTGCTTATGCATGAATTTTTAAAAATAAATATGTTGAAATATTTTTTGGACTTTGGGGATGATTTAAAAAAATTTAAAATGAACTTGGGTTGTTTCCACATCTTTGCAGTTGTGAATTGTGCTGCTATAAACATTCGGGTGCAGGTGTCTTTCTTATACAGTATCATTTGCTCTTTTGGGTAGATGCCCAGTAATGGGATTGCTGGATCAAATGGAAGCTCTACTTGTATCTCTTTAAGGTATCTCCATATTGCTTTCCACAGAGGTTGCACTAGTTT
>CAUYSK010113745.1:0-23011 GCA_963575035.1 Avahi laniger
GCTATTGTCAATTTTATAAATACTCAATATGTTCATTAAAAGTATGTATATTGTGAAGTAGTTAGGTGCATTGCTTTTTTTTTTTTTTTTGGTTGAGACAGAGTCTCACTCTCTTGCCGGGGGTGAGTGCCGTGGCGTCAGCCTAGCTCACAGCAACCTCAAACTCCTGGGCTCAAGCAATCCTTCTGCCTCAGCCTCCCGAGTAGCTGGGACTACAGGCATGTGCCACCATGCCCGGCTAATTTTTTTCTATATATATTTTTAGCTGTCCAATTAATTTCTTTCTATTTTTTGGTAGAGACTGGGTCTTGCTCTTGCTCAGGCTGGTCTCGAACTCCTGAGCTCAGAACGATCCGCCTGCCTCGGCCTCCCAGAGTGCTAGGATTACAGGCGTGAGCCACCGCGCCCGGCCAGGTGCATTGTTTTTAAACACAAATATATCAATTATCTTAAGTGTATATAAATTGTATTTATTTGATATTTTTATATTATTAATATTTTAGGTAATAAGAGGTAGAAAAGCTTGTTCAATGGCTATAGATTTGACTATTTCTAGTTTTATTTTCCAGCGCCCCGCTCATTTCTAGTATTAGCTTATTAAATTTCCACTTCATATATTTTGATGTCATAAAGGTCCACAGAAATTTTAAATGTTTTTATCTTACTGGTGAATGGAATTTTTAATCATTTCAAATTTCTCTTACATTTCTCAAAGCATAATTACTTTTTTATAATTTTTGAAATTTAGCTTAGTGGGTGCTAAGAACCACTCACAAGCAGATATCAACTTAACTTAATTCTAGAACTGAGATAATATGAAGCTGGGCTATCCTCTGCAAATAGTACACTACTATCTCCTAGAATGCATTGCTTTGATAATGAGGGTTTAGCAGGACAAATGCCTTGTCATGTCTTGCTGTCCAACTTTTGTATCCCTAGAACTGAAAAAGTTTGCTCAGTTCTTTAGCATCTTAACCGTATTTTTTTTTCCCTGAAGTGGGGACAACAAAAGTGAGAGAGATAGGCAATTGTTCTTAATGGAAAAGTGGTGATTAATGCTATCCTTGCCTGTCCCTATGTCCTCCTTTTCTTGAATTTCAAGTTGGTAATTATTTACTGCGTTGTTAGATTTCCAATTAATTAAGACAGATGATTACTATATTCTTTCAACTTGGCCTAAGTGGGGACATTATCTAGTCTGTCAATAGTAGAAGCAGGATTATTTTAACTATTTCAACATCTTTGCAACTTTCCTTATTCACTATATTTTTTATGAATTTCAGACTTTGGAATAGGAAACACTCTCAATTTCTCTGAAGTACGTCTTTCAGAATTTTCTTTAGTAAGAGTCTGTTGGTAGCAAAATCTCAGTTTTTCTTACCATAAAAATGTCTTTTGTCCACTCTAATTTTAGAAAGATATTTGTGTTGATGATACATTTTTATTATTTATTCTCTTATTTCATTGAAGATAAATGTATTCTTATATAGCTTCCACTTGTGTACTTAAAAATTGAAATCTTACTATTTTATTTCTACTTTGATTATAATCTTTCTTTTTTCTGTGTATTTTATTGTCTCCCGAATTGATTAATTTGGATTTTCTTTTTTTTTTTTAGCTTTCTTAGGATGTATTGGGATGCCTTATTAAGAGGATCTTTCAAAAGTACTGGAAGATTCTCACATGTTATCCCTGCAAATGTTGCCTTTATTGCTATCCTTTCTTTCCTCTTTCTGTAATTCCATTTGAATTTATATGGAATCTCACTTTACTACAATTCTTCTAACTTTGTCTTTATATTTTTTCATGGCTTTGTCTTTCTATGCTGTGTCCTACGTAAATTTTTAAAGCTGTATCTTCCAGTTCCCTAACTCTTCGGTTAGCTTTTTTATCAGCCTTTAAACACATCCATTGAAGGTTTTGGGTTTTTTTTGTGATATTATCAATTGCAATGGGTTTTTATTTCTAAAAAGCTTTTTGGTGTTTTCCAAATCTCTTTTGTAATTTTAATAGTTTCCTGTCCTTCGTTGATATTTAAAATGATTTTTATATCCTTAAGCAAAATAAATGTTTGTATGACCCAGGTAGTATGAATTCACTCCAACAATGCCTGAAAGGAATGAATTATGGTTATGAAAAGTCAGGGTTGACTTTTCTCATTCATTCAGCATCAAGATCATACAAGAAAATTTTTCCTGAGTAAATAGGTTCGTTCCTAGTTCATCCTTTCCCTGACTGTGTATCTCCATGTGTCCCTGATTTTGAATTAGAGGCAAGATAGTTCCCTATTATATTCTTTGCCTCAAATATCTTTTTGACATTTTAATTTACATTTCTCATACTCTTATTTATCTTTTCTTATCTACTTCGGACAGTGAAATCTGCAAAGCATCTTTTGGCATCCTAACAGCCAAGGTAGAATTGATCGCTTCCACTTTTATGTCCACACTAAACCCCACGCATAATTAAAAAATGAACCTATGATATTTTTAAAACTTATTTTTCTATATATCCAATTCCCCAATAGTCTATAAACTTCTTTAATCAATATTATGTCTAATTTGTTGATTTATATTGGTGATGCCTAGCATCACATTTAGCTCATAAACTATACTATATAAATGCTTGGGTGGCTATAGTTTACAATACTGAAGGCAGAAATAACTTCAATTTTTGATTCGTAAAGATTTTCCTATTAAACTTCTTATGTAACACTCTTTATTCTTTAGTGAATACAAATAATATTATCTTAACTTTAAAATGGCTTAAATTGTTTGCCTAGAAACTTGGTCTAGATTCTCTAGTACTAGAATAAATGTCAATCAACATTTAATTTCTCAAGTTTCTATTACATGTCATATTCTATGCTGGATGCTACCATTACAGAAGTAAACTTTATATATCAAGTCTCAAAGATGTGAATTGAAACCAAGATTATTCTCTTTTTTCTTTCCTATATCCTGTTTTCTCCTGACACTTAGATAAAATCTAGGGCAAGTCTTATGATTTATGCAGTCATGCTCAGATGATAAAAATTCTTCTTGTCACTTCTGGTTACAAGTATAATCTCATTTCAGGAATAGTCAAATCTATAAATTTGTTCAAATGCAGTGCTTTTCCGCTGGTCCACATTTGTCAGCAGTAGGAAAAGGGAGTCATGATTGGCTTCTTCCTTACTTTCCTCAGCTAACTTTCTTACACCATGCTGTAACATCTGCCCAGATAAGAGAGAATTGGGAAAACAGGAAAGGTCTTACTAGATTAGTACTGTTTTGAATTAACATTGGTTTTCTCCTGTGGCAGACACTGAAAAATACCCTTTTTCTTTCAGAGTGCTGTGTGGGCTCATTGGCGACATCCCCAAATTGTTGATCATCACTTATCCAGTGCGCTCTATGGTAAGTAAAGCACTCTACTGTACTGCGGGCCACTGGTTGTTTTCCCAATGGTTCCCTTATCATGACAGTCCACTTACACTCAAAGGGTCTCTGTGGGGAAGTCTAGGAAGTCTTCTAAGTCAACAGGACTGTTGTGGGCAAGTTCTATTTTTTTCTCACACGGCTACATCTGATCTTTGGGAAACACTCAGATGCAGAATCATCACCTGCAGAAATGTTATTACTCTTCTAAACACAATCCTCTATATGCTGCCACATGAAATTTCAGTCAAATTTTCACCCTTTCCATTTCCCATGTATGCATTAGTTTATAGGAGGCCTCAAATGCAAGGGGAGATGTGTTAAATTCTCCAAATGGCTTCCTTGAAGCCTCCTTGCCAGGCTTAAAGTGAAAAAGTAACCTTCTGCGTTTCTCTATTGAGATATGAATTGTTATTCAAGGCAAAATTGTATGTAAAGAAATTATTCCCAATTTCTTGTTGAAACGTCAGTTTTACTTACATAGCTGGAAGATGGGTGATGGTCAAAAAATTCATTTTTATCCACTCCCTATGCAAATTCAATATTCGTTGCTTACAACAGTCTTTAAAATATAAAAATATACAGCGTCTGTTATCTTAGGATCTCAGCTAAAACTTAGAAAGAATCCCATTTTAGTATCCTTTTATGCAATGATGAATAGGAGCTTGCTATATAGGAGTTCACATTGTAAGAGAAAGCAATTGGTATACAATAATAGCAAAAATATAATACTTGCTTTAATAGACACATAAACTATACACACTGAGATTCCCAGAAGAGTGGGAGAACAACTCTGTCTGATTATGTATGGTAACTTTTAAAAGGCATATAATATTTTGGGGATACTTGAGAAGCACTTGAAAGTTTGATAGGAATAGACTGTCAAAAGATTATCCAATCAGAAGGAACTAAATGTTCAAAAGCAAATAGTGAGAGAATAATGTTGTTTTGGGGGAAAAAAGACAGAAATTTTGGTGATAGGAAAAATGAGTGATAGAAATGATGCTATTTAAGTATTTTGAACAAGTTGTGAATGGTCTGAGCCCATGTTCTTAGGAGATGGGAAATTATTAAGGATTTTTTATTCTAGAGAGTAGTATGATCAGATTTGTCTGAAAGTACGGTGTTTCTCAAGATGTTTTGCATGAAAAAAATGGTGCAGAGAAAAAATGGAGGATCCTGGAGAAGCTCCTCAAAAGACAGATTTGGCTAGTTAAATATGTTTGAGATACTCTATATTCAGCTTATCATACCCATTGGGCTATTGAATATTCTGAAAATTTCTGATGTTAAAGAATCTTTTAATATGGAATTAACCCAGTGTTAATCAAACGTGTTAATACACGCAATTCTAAGAACTATTAATATCTTACAGAGATATCAAATAGGAAAAAATCTTCCAGAATAGCCTGATGTTGATGACATTTATGAGAGTATAGAAGCTGCTTAGAAACTGAATGCAATTATTTACATGAAAGATTTTGAGTCTTAACTTGACAGTTGGGATGTTGCAGAGTACCAATGTAGAAGATTTATTCTATAACAGGACATGGATAGACAGTGAAAAAGGAGTCAGATTTCACCCTGAGAGTTTGACCTTTCAGTTGCTTGTGAATATAAAAGCATTGATGGGAAATAAGCAAACATAGTAAATTTATGTTTAGTTTTTAATCAAAAATATTATTTTGGTCATCTTCTCTGAAGTATTATGCATTACATTAAGTCTGTCAAATACTATTTTATTGTCTGCCTGAATGTGGATCCCACTAATTCAATTGCTAAATGTTTAGTAATTCAATACCCATAAGATTTACCACTACACCCCACACTCACAGCAAAGTCCTTTCTGAATTATGGGAAAATTCTTGGAATAAAGACAAAAATTCTTTAGCAAAGAAGGAAATGTTCAGTTTTACTGAATACGAACCCTGTTAGATCACAAGTCATATACTATGAATGGTCTTAATTACATTCTATCTTTTCTTTCTGATAGTGTCTGCAATTTGGAAGGAGGATTTATAAGGTGTATTATTTTTTTAGCTACATTTACAGCTTGAAAAAAAACTTTTCTGTTTTTGTTGAAAAGCTATATTGTGACTTCCATTTCCAGCAACAGTGCTGACTATATATCCTGGAAGAAAAACTAGTGACCTCAAATACATAGAAATGCTGTTTCTAAATGCATAGCTGACCTTGCAAGATGTTGAGGGAAATTGAAGCTGAAAACCACAGTGTTAAGTGAGCCCTGGGATCATGGCTACCCTGAGGCATTTACTAAGTTCGGTAGCTGGAAACTTGGGTTTTAATTTCTGCATGAGGGACAGGCCTTTGGTCATATGTAAGGCGATTACTTAGAAATAAGAATTTTGCCTAGAAGAAGACCATTGAAGAGGTACAACTTTAGGAAAGTGTAGATTTTCAAAAGTCTTCCCACAGGCAATATCAGAAAACAATAATAGACATCTATATCAGCCTGGATTCAAGGCAGAATTTAAAACATAGAAAAAGAAAAGTTTTGTTGGTCATTTATCAAATAATATGGCTAGCCTCGTAAAGATATTGGTTTGAGTTTCTAATTTTTTTTTTTAATTCAGTGTTGCTAGGTCAAAGACAAATTTAAATGAGGTAAATGTTTTATAGCATTCTGCATTCTGCAGTGCCTGGTAGAGAGAAATCCTCCTTGGAAAGAGGATCTATCTGTGAATCCACAAAATATCAAAAGATTTAAAGTAAAAATTGACAGAGTTGAAAGAAAAATGGATAATCATTGTGAGAAATTATAGCATATCAATCTTGTTAGTTATCAGAACAAATGTACTCAAATTATATGCATATAGAACATTTTATAAAGTAACAAAATATATCCAAATTTATATATGTATAAAAATAATTCACCTTTAGAAAGTAAACATTTTAATATGATTCTTTGTCCAAAAAAAACACAATAATAATTTTAAAATCATAAAAAGCATAATAATAAAAGTATGACATCAAAACATACGGGATGCAACTAAAAAAAACAATTAGCAATATAGTGTCTTAAATTTTGATCACTAAATTGAAAAATAAAAAAACAACAAAGAGGTTTGAAACAGTCAAAGTTTGGTTCTTTGAAAGTATCAGTAAGGTAGCCAAAAATTGGGATAGTTGATGAGACAGAGTGAGAGAAAGGGAGTAATTAATAAACTATATTAGAAATAAGCAAAAAATAACCACAGATAGATTAAATTATTAAAAATATACTAAATAGTTTAGGCAAATAAGTGTAAAATCCTAGAGATATTCATAATTTCTAGAACAAATACATCAAGAAAGCAATAAATTAATTGAAAAGTTGAAAAGACTCATTGCAATTAAATGTATTTTATCAGAATATTAAAATATATACCTCTATATCCTGCTCATTAAAATATTTCAGGTAAAGATGATTTAAAAATAATATTTGCAATGTATATAATATGAGTTATCTCATATGCATGATTTATAAAGCAACAATCATCTCTCATATATATGGTATCAAATATATGATATATTATATATATTTCATATAAGTAATGATATATATTACATTACAGATATTAGAAAAATAAATTAATTTTTGAGGCTAATATAGTAGAAACTTGATTAGTACTATACATTAAAAAGAATAGAAACTCTCCAACATACTCTATATAAATGTATATAGATGTAATGTCTAAATAAAATATTTACAAATAAAATAGCATATCTATAAAGTGTATAAAAAACATCATATAACATTTTCATTTAAGTGAAAAATGCTAGGATAATTTAACTTTAGAAAATATAATTTAGCATATTAAATTAAAAAATGCATATGATTTTTTTATGTTATAGTTAAAGAAACATATAAAATATAATATCCATTCATGATAAAATCTCTTAAAAAACAGGACTAGGATAAAAATTCTTTCTTTGAAAAAAAGCATCATAAATTTATAGTTAGTATCACATTTAATAATAATGTACATTAGAGACACTCTTAAAATCAGAAAATAGCATACTTGCTTACACCATATATACTTAGCACTATACAGGACATTGTAGTTAGTCAATGTAGTCAGTTAATACAAAAAGGAATAATCACCAGTAAGATTGCAAAAAAGAAAAGTAAACACTTCTCATTAAGAACACAGTGGAATTGCCTTATTTCTACACAAGCTTTATCAATTTTCATGACTAAATGCTTCTCTCTTCGTCTGTATGTCTTTGTTCAATTTCTAGGATGCTAAATAATTGTTTTGAACTCTTATGTTCACTTTTATGGTTGCTTTCTGAGGAGGAGAGGAAATTGTAAATTTATGATACTTTTTTCCAATTATTAACAGTTTTCTACTATTGAAAATAATATAATTGTCTACACAGAAAACTCAAATAAACTAAAGAAATAAAGATTGCTGTATAAAAAGTGAATATATAACCATCAATTACGTACTTGTATACTAGAAAGAAGTGCCTAAAAAACATAATTTATGAAAAGTAATACCAATAAAATTCCCTATGTGGTTTTTAATGGGCCAAATTACTTCTATAAGAAAAAGGCTGACACTGTAGGACTTCTTTTTTGATGGTATTTCGTCTTGGCTACTCATAAGCTTTCCTTGGGATCCTGATTCACTGCTGTTCATATTCCTTGTTTGTACTATGGAAAACAATCAGAATAGAGTTATTGACTTCAATTAGTTAATTAGACTTTGACTAGTCTAATTAGATTTTAATCAGTTTTATTAGATTTTAATTTGATAAGAGCATGTAGCACTTCCACCAAACAAGATGAAAAAGTGAACTGTCTGTTTATGGTCATGCCACCCTGAATGCCTGATCTCATTTGATCTAGGAAAAAGTGAAAAATCCTCTCCTCCTCAGAAAGCAACTATGACAGTGAACATTTTAAATTTCAAAAGACACACTATTAAGTAAACAAAAACACAAGCTACAGACTGGCAGAATATATTTGTAAAAGATATGTGGTGAACAGACCTTAGGTGACCTCCTATGATTTCCTCCCGGTGCCTATGTTTTTGTTTCATCCCTTCCCATTCAGTGTAGGCAGGCCCTATGACTTGCTTGTAACTCAGACATATGGCAAAGATGAGGAAATTTCACTCCCATCATTAGTTATGTTATATGAGCCTTTTTCTTAGCAGACTGGAGAGAGATTGTCCTTGTGAGCTTGATGAACTAAGCAGCTGTGATGAGAATGTCTGTGTGTCAAACAACTATGGGCCTCCTTTACAACCTCACGGCAGAGCTCCAGCCAATAGCCAACAAAAAGCTAGGACCCTAAGTCATGTATCAAATACATTAATTATTTGAACAACCTGAATAAACTTGGAAATAGATCTTTCCCTAATTGAGCCTCCCACAAAAACGCTGCCCTGTCAAAACTGTGACTGCAGCCTTGTGAGACTCTGAGTAGAGGACCCAGCTAAGCCGTGTCCACACTTCTGAGACATAGAAATTGTGAGATAATAAATGTGTGTGTTGTTTTAAGCCACTAAATTTGTGGTAATTTGTTATGTAGTAATGTAAATCAAATAAGCCATATATCTTGTGAAATATATAAAAATGGATCCAGACTCTATAAATAAATTTTAAACTCGATATCAAGAAGTCAAATATTCCAATCAGAAATGAGCAAAATAATTCAATAGGCACTTATCAAAAGAAGACATGGAAATGGTTAATAAGCACATGAAAGGATACTCAACATCATTATTCTTTTGGGACATGCAAATTAAAAGCACGATGAGATAACACTATCCACCCACTAGTAGGGCTATAATCAAAAGGATAGACAATGCCAAGAGTTGGCCAGAATGTGAAAAAAAACTAAAATCTTCACATACGTTGGTGGGAATGTAAATTGATACAGCTACTTTGGAAAAAAAAATGTTCCTTAATTTCCTTAATAGTCAACCATAAACTCACCATATGAGTCAGAAATTTCACATCTATTAGTATTACCCAAGACAAAAGAATGTGCATGTCCACATAAAGATTGCATGTGAATATTCATACCACATTACTCATAATAGCTAAAATCTGGAACTGATCCAAACATCAACTGGTAAACAGATAAACACAATGTGGTGTATCTATACAACAAAATATCATTCAGCAAAACAAAGGAAAAAATATTGATACATGTTACATCTTGGACATAACTCAGAAACACCATTCCAAGTAAAAGAAGACCGATGTAGAAGTTTACTTAGTATATGATACTATTTATATAAAATTAGCAAGCAAGTATGTAGAAGCAGAAAGAGGTGATTGATTGCCTGGGGCTGGGTGAGGGTGGGGCAGGAATAGACTGCAAACTGGCTCGTTAAAAATTTTAAGGATAATGAAATGTTCCAAGACTGGATTATGGTGATTAGTGCGCAACCTTATAAATTTACTGAAAATCATTAAATTGTATATTCATGTGCATGGATTTTTTGATATGTAAATTATATCTCAATACTGCTGATAAAATGAAGAGGAATGTGAGGTAAACACATACTGTATTAATAGGTCTGTCTGTTCACAATGGTTCTTTCCAATAGCACATTCTGAGCTTCTCCTTCCTCTGCTGATTAATCTGAAATTAGAAACATCCAACTCAAGCTGGTCCAACCGGAATATCGTTCTCTGTAATTTGATACTTGAAAGAAGAGACAAAAAGACTAGGGTAAAGCTGAACTCAATTGTATCCTGCTATTCCAACTTTTTCTGCTATAGGGGTCCCGAGAGGTATTTGGTTTCTGCCTTCTCCAGTGATTTATGTTGTTAAGTCCATGAGCAGGTTTTCTTCCAAAGGATTTACATTTTGCCTAATTCAGAGTAGTTTTCTATGATTTCCAACCAAATCAAATGTTTAAATTCTAATGGAGAATTTAAATGTAGTACCTATAAATGCTCTGTATTAGCAAGAGGGAATATAAATTATAAGTCATTTATTCTAGTATTTATAGCAGTATCCATACCTTTTGTTGCTCATCTTCAACATCTTTAAGAAGAAATTGATAAACTTGGAAGGATTTGAAAGGTAAAACCTTAAAGCAATAAAAATGGATATTCTTTGAGTGATTAGTAATTAACTGACCAGAAGATTGAGGAAGTAATAATTAATGTTCAAATACCTACTAAAACGATGGTTAATTTTTGTAAGATATCTCATTTAATCATAAACTTAGGCTAGATTATAATTTTATCCATGTTATATTTGAGGTAACTGTGACAAAATAAGAATATATAGATGTATAGTAATAAATAACATTTATCTATCAACTGCTATGTATCAGGAGCATTGCTCTAAAAGCTTTATGAAATATAGTCTTCACAAGAACTCTGTGAAATAAACACAGTTATCATTTCTCAGTTATCACTTTGAGAAATGAGGAAAACAAAAAGAAGCTTAAAGAAGTTAAGCAATTTGCCTTCAGTTGAATAATAGTAAGTGGCAAAGCTGAATTTGAATGAAGGCAATCAATCTACTTTGAGATCTCAATTTCTTAAACTTAATATAGCCTCTCCATTACATGAGTATGATAGACCATACATGGGTATGATAAACTGGCAGAACTACAACTGGAACATATTTATTTGCTTTGAAAGCTTGTAGTATCTTCTTCACAACATACCTCTTCACCATCTAGGGTAATATGTCCGGTGGGGGAAGCAGGGAGGTGAGGTGGAGTTGGGGGCTCGGCACATGAAATGCTTTTTTTTTCTTGTATATTTTTAGATGGGACTGAGGAAATTGAATGAACCAGGAGAGTAGTGTAGAGTAATTGTTACTTGTGATTTTGCAATCCTACAGATGCAATTAAAAAAACAAACAACAAGAACAAAAACCTGTTAAGCTGCAGAAAGAAAATTATTCCCTCCTGCAGCATCTTCTAAGTTTCTCTGAAACAACCCTTTTATTTTCTCCCTTCAGGTTCATGATGATAACATAAGGGTAAGAGTCAGTGTTTAGATACTTTGACTTTGTATCAGCCTTGGTGACCCCAAATTACTAGACCCTCTAGCTCCAAAATTTCTCTTCAATTAAAGCTTTTTCCCTCTGTTGGGGTAGTCGTCTCATAATCTAAGGTATGATTCCTCGCATTTCCCTATTCTATTTCATTTTTCTCTAGAACATAATTTCATAGCAGTGCAGAATTTATTTTCATGCAAGTGTCAATTGTAATGACCCCACATAAAGTAATTTGGTAATGTAAGAATGGCTTTTTCTCCATTACACGAAAGCAATTTTCTCTGACATAGTAACCTTCACTGAACTATTCAGGCAGACTCACACAAGTGAACTATGAAGGATAAACGATGTCCTTATTTTTCAGGGAGTTTTTAAAGCTATTAGAAACTTGTGATGCATAAATAAATTGATTTATTTAAAGGATTGGAGAAAATGTCTTAAACAATGAAATAAATTACAAAATACTTTGCAATCTATTTAGAAAATGTTAACATCATTGAAAAGAATTGCATTGAATTAGCAACTCTTTCAAGATTGCTTTAACTAAATTTTTATTACAAAATAGATAAGACATAAAGTCCCATCAACTTGGCCTACCTCTTTCCTTACAAGGTGATACCTGAGGTGCCTCAGTGTAACTCTAAGACTCCGTGGAATGCAGTATTATAACCAACAAAATAATCTACTATAAACCTCAGAAAAATTGCCTCCAGAGTCAAAAGTAGGAGCCACTAGGAACCAGGCAACTTCAGGAGAATTTAATCATAAAAAGGATTTCCATGAGATTGAGGAAACGGGTAAGAATGTGCTCTGATACAATACTCACTAACCTGTCAGTGAGGAACTCAGATCTACAGTAATAGGAATTTAAAAAACAAAGGACACAAACAAAAACATTCTCCTAACTTGCTTCCCTATCCCTCCCTCTCTTTACCCTCTCTCTACCTCCTTCACTCTCCTCCTTAATTAAGTCCCAGCCCTATGGACAATAAGGCTATGCTGCTATAATAGCCACAAGGATAAACCCTTAATTTTCCCTTAATAAAGGGAAAATTATGGGAGTGGGCAGTTGGACTTGGTTTTGATGACCATCACATTATAGTCTAAAGCAGGAAAAGCAGGAAAAGCTAACCTTTTATGTACAGAGCTAGATAACTTTAAAAAAATACATAAATAGATTTAGGAGGTACAAATGTTTTCTGTTATATAAATAAATTCTATAATGTTGAAGTCAGGCCTTTTAGTGCACCCATCACCAGAACAGTGTATTCTCTAGTCTCTGTTTTTCTTCCTCTCTCTTTCTCTTGTGTAGCATCTTAAAGATACATTTTCTGTGTAAGCGTAGAGGCCCTGTGGGAATTACAAGATTATTTTAATTTCCTTTACTAGAAAAATGGCTTCAAGTATAAAATTGATCTCCATTGTACTATTCCATGATACCTCCAACATTACACAATTTAATAGCCCTCTGGAAGAAGTATCTTGGAGTATTAATATTTAAAAACAATGGTCCTACTCTCATAGAGGTTGAATTTTCATTCTTTAAAGTTTTAATCACTATTTTCCTAATTTCTTAATATAGATCTCTCCTCATAACAATCTCACTTTTATGCCAGATATAAAAATAATTAATATCAATATAAAGCAAAACAGTTACTGTAATAATTTTTATTTTTAATGAAATAGTTAAAAGCATAGTTAAGAAGACTCCTTCAAATAAATGAAAAGTCAATTATATAATCTTAGATTGTTATAACTTAAATCAATGAAAGCTATATAATAATAACACTACATGAAACCATAAAAATTCTAGAAGAAAATGTAGGAAAAACTTCAAGATAGTGGCCTAGGTGAAGAATTTCTGACTAAGAGCCCAAAGGCAATTACAGGAACAACAAAAAATAAATAGGTGGGGCTTGATTAAATTGAAAAGCTTCTGCAAAACTAAAGAAATAATCAAAAGAGCAAATAGACAACTTATAGAATGGGAGAAAATATTCACAAACTATCCATCTGATGAAAGGCTAATATCCAGAATCTACAAAGAACTCGAACAAGTTAGCAAGGAAAAAAAACAACCCCATTAAAAAGTAGGGAAAAGACATAAACAGGAGCTTTTCAAAAGAATATAGACAAATGGCCAATAAACACTTAAAAAATGCTCAATGTCACTAATCATCAGGGAAATGCAAATTAAAACCAAAATGAGATAGCACCTTAGCCCAATTAGAATGGCTTTTATTAAAAAGTCCAAAACCAATAGATGCTGTGTGGATGCAGAGAGAAAGGAATGCTTATACATTATTGGTGGGAATGCAAATTAGTACAACCTCTATGGCAAAGATAATGGAGATTTTCTCAAGAACTAAAAGTAGATTTACCATTGGATCCAGCAATCCCACTACTGGGTATTTACCCAAAGGAAAAGAGGTCATTTTATTATAAAGACACCTGCACTCGAATGTTTATCATGGCACAATTCACAATTGCAATAATGTGGAATCAACCCAAGTGCCCATCAATTCATGAGCGGATTAACAAAATGTGGTATGTATATATGCCATAGAGTACTACTCAGCCATAAAAAAAATGAATTAATGTCTTTTGCAGCAATTTGGATGGAACTGGAGACCTTTTCCTAAGCTAAGTATCTCAAGAATGGAAAAGCAAACACGAAATGCACTCTCTAATAATTTGGAACTAATTGATGGGCACACATGGGCACAGAAAGAAGTAAAAATAGTTGGAAATCAAGAAGGGAGGACTACCTACATGGTACAATCAACAATATTCAGGTGATGGGCACACTTACAGCCCTGACTAAATCATTATAAAAGCTATCCATGTATATCAAAAACATTTGTACCCCCTTTATATTTTGAAATAAAAAAAATTTGGTCCACTGAATGTTTCTCTCACACATTTTCTACCTTAGAGCCAGGTGTGATGGCTCCTCAATTTGGGAAGCTGAGGCAGGAGTATCACTTGAGGCTGGGAGTTTGAGACCAGCCTAGGCAACATAGCAAGACCTTGTCTCTTAAAAAAAAAAAAAAAATTGCTGTGTGTGGTGGCTCATGCCTACAGTCCTAGCAATTTGAGAGGCTGAGGCAGTAGTATCACTTGAGTCCAGGGATTTGAGCGAGGGTTGCACCACTACACACCAGCCTGGTGTCAGAGCAAGACCCTATCTCTAAAAAAATACAAATAAAAATTTCCTCCTTCACAAATAAATAGATGACATATAGTAGTTCAAGATGACATACACGAGGAACTAACATTTTCATTTTTACTAAAGCAAAAATATACCACATAATCACAGAAAAAGAAGCATCCTAGTCTTCCAAAAACAAGAAAGACACAGTGTGTTTTTGTTACCTGGCAACTCTGCATCTATTACTTTCAGAATTAAAGTGAAGTGGTTCCTAAATTGGTTTATCAGTTAAGTTGATGTTATCTTTTAATGCTTCCATGCTTCTTAGCTTATTTTATGTTGCCCACAAATGTTATTTTTTCCTTCCTTTGGAAGATGTTGCATAGGAATAAAAATATGCATATTCAATACAACGTGCATGACAAAATACACTTACATTTTACCTCTACCTACAGATTGTTTTTCTCTGAAGCATCTACCAAACAAGAGTTATTATTTTTAATGGTATTGAATTTCAAAGAAATAAAGGTCTTCATGAGATTAAAAAAAAGAAAAAAGTGATATAGAGTTTATTATGCCATTGGAGTCTAAAAATATATAAGATATATGAAAAATTTTCAAAATGATTTCCAATTTATCTGATGCTCATGGTGGGAGGTTATTGTAGGGTTGATTTACAGATGATGTAGAGAATGATTCATGTAATGATAGAATCTCAGAACAACTATGCCACTGATATTTAAATCCCCTTGGGCACCATTACTGAATGTCTGGTTTCTGAATATGTCCAGTCATCAGTAAATTAATCTCATAAAGTTACCTGTTCCATTTTCAGAAATTTCTGTAAACTACAATTTCTTCTCTATATTAAGTAGTGATTTAGTTCCATTGGTTCTGAATCTCTAAACCTGTCATGTACAGAATAATGGAATAGGTAACTGTCTATATACTCAAGTAGCTATTCCATTTTCAGAAAGTGCTGTAGATATAAAGGTTTTTTTCCTATATTTTTATAAATTTTCATACAGTCCACTTTAAGAATGCCTCCTCACTAAAGTAATAGCTAGCAAAACATTCCCAGATCACTTGAACCAAGGCCAGATGTTTGTTATGGACTTTGAAGTTTGCACACATTTCCATGCGATATTTGTTAGGAGAAGACGGACATAAAAGAGACTGCATAGAAACCATGTTGATGAGTGTGTGTGGTGGAGAGACAGCCAGAGTGAAGTCCAGCAATGACCAAAGTCTCATAGCAGTGCTGTGCTAATGGCTGGTCATTCTTTTGCCCAGCAGCAGCTGAAGTAGATTGCACCTTAGGATGGACAAATGGTATAATTTGAACATTTTACTTGACTGTGTAGATGCCTGGCCTAATTCTCTGGCACTGCAGAAGATCTGAGGAATCCCCTTTGTGCTTTAATAAATTTACGTTTTACTCAGAATAGCTACAGTGGGTTACATCCTGACAGATACAGTCATCATACTAGACATTTGAGTAGAAAGCTAAATAAAAGCAATTGAATTAAGAGCAAAAAATATAAAAAGCAAATTTTGTGTTTATATCTTAAACACAAAATTAAAGCTAGATGATAGTGCTCTGAAAGTTAAAATATTATATATTTACAATATAATTTTATTGATAATGATGAACACAACCTTTTAGGGTAAACTTCTAGTTTATAAATAGGGTGTCAATTTATATTTAGAATAAGAGAGCATGTGTACAGTAAGTATGCCGCCACTTATTTCCTTATTTACTAGCTTCTTTATATGAAAAAAAGATGAGAATAATACAAGATTATTGGAAACAACTAATGAAGTAATTGTTTTAGAAATGTCTTCAAATATTGTTTATCTCATATTAAGTGTCAGTAGGTATTATTCCTTAATACTAAGAATAAATTACAAAAAATAATATAGTTAATAGAAAAAAAGCCTGAGGAAAATTCAAGCTACTTCTATTTATTATTCAGTGAATACTATATTTACCCCTGTATTGCCATGGTTTTCTTAACAATGTCATGGGTGCTATATCTGTTTTAGCATACTTCATATGACTTCAGTGAAATAAAAAACAAGAGGAGCAAAATTTATATATTGTATTTGCTTAAAACTTCTTTCTGACCAGAATTAACTTGCACTATTTTTACTGGTCATCTGAAATAGAATGAATAATGCTGACATAGCATATTCTCACCTGCTAGGTTACTCATGACAACGAATGCCAGAGTGATATTTAACAGTCTTTGTTTTTATGTTGAGTGGAGTAATAGTGAACGTGTCAAATTAAAATGTATCTAGCCAAAATACATTTTTAACATTCCAGCAAACTTTATTCTTAATACAGTCTGAGTACATTTGAGAAACAGGGCAGCGTACACTGTAATTCATCTTTTCAATGATGATGATGATGATGTAATTTGTAAACTCTACCTCATAAAGAAGCATTCTATAACACCGCTAACTAACCTGACAAAGTGACTTTTATAAAGTAAATAAGAACCTATCCTGTGACCTATAGTAACAATTATATCCCACACACATAATGTATATATTTGTACATTTATTTCTCTTTATATAAACAGAAGATCCTTAACTGAAAATCTGAAATCCAAAGAGCTCTGCAACAAGTTTTTTTCTTTGAAATTCACTTTTTAGAATGAAAGCCTAAAATGAATAATCACTAGGCTATTTGTATAGTTCTTTAAAAAAAAAAATCCCACTAATTGTGAGTATGTCCACATTTTGCAGCAGAAATATTAATGAGTTTGATTACAGGTTACTGCCACTGTCTCTCTGACAATGTTACCTGTTATATAGTGTATGCACTTCATCTTCTGTTTAAAAATGAAAAATTCCGAATTCCAAAGCATACCTGCTCTCAGAGAATTTGGATGAGGGATTGTCAACTTGTATTTTTAAACCTTGCAATCCACAGATTGGAGGGATTATTTTCCCTAAATAAGGAGTATATATGGCAAACAAAGATGCTCCTCAACTTACAAAGAAATTATGTCCCAATAAACTTATCAAAAGTTCAAAATATTGCAAGTTGAAAATGCATTTAATGTACCTAGCCTAATGAACATCAGACCACAGCCTAGCCTACTTGAAACTGCTCAGAACACTTAGAATAGCTGACAATTGGGCAAAAGCGTCGGGCAACACAGTACACTGTAGAATATCAGTTGTTTACCCTCATGATGGTGTGGCTGACTGCCAGAGAGACAGTATGGTACTGCATTTCACTAGTGCGGGGAAAGATCAAAATTCAAAATTCAAAATGTGTATTGCTTTTGCACCATTATAAGGTCAAAAAATCCTAAGTCAAGCCATCCTAAGTTGGCAACTGTCTGTATATGAAAATCCATTCAAATACTCTGAAATAAAGAAAATGTATTGGTACAAATAATTGAAAAATTAAAAGTAAAGTGATCCTCACCGGAGTTTAATCACAGTTTCATCAAAGCTTCAAATCTTCCCTGGGATTTTCTGGTCTCCTCCCCTTTCCAGTGAATTCTCAGACTGTAGGAAAGATATCTGCAGTAGTCATGGGGCTCTTGTCTGCACAGACTGGCAATGCTTTTTTCCCCCCACATATTAAGCAAGTGTCCTGAGTTTCATTCCGGGTTAAGCAGTTTAGGTCATAAACTTTGATAGGACACAAAATGCAATAATTAGCTAAGCCTCTCATGGACACCATCCCTGAAAAGAAGATGGGGACAGCTTCCTAAAACCACCAGAATCTGCAAGTCAAAATTATAGATTATTAGAAAGGAATAAGAGAAAAATGGTTTCTGAAGACTCAGTTAACATGATCTTGATATAATCCATGTTGTAGAATGGTGGAGAATGAGGTGCAAACAGCTGAGAGACAGATTTCAGATTCTGCCCTCAATTTCTTTATGCTGTACTCATACTTTGTTTTCTGGCTTGTTGACCTTTGATTTTCTTTAGTTCAATCTTTTTCAGGAGAGTTTCAAGTATAGGTAAAATTAGTTTCCAGCAACATTTCTGAAATATATACAATGAAGAACCATTTATATTTGAAATGCCTTCAATATATTATTAATAAAATACAAAATCAATTTTTTTACAAATCAGTTATGATAAAGTTTAGAAAATTTTGTTTCAACTAAATAGGTGATAAAATAGTAATATTAATAGTACATTGCAAATGTAATATTATCACTTAATTATAGACAATTCTAAGGAAAGTACATCAAAATAATTTCTAGTTTTTATGCAAATGATATTAAACTTTGCACAGAAACATTTGTTTACTTTTGTAAAATTATTGAGAAATCGAATGTGCTAAAATAATACTGAGAATGAATTAGATAAATTATGCTTCTTATCCATTTAAGGACTATTTAGTAATATAAAAATTCACTACTTTGATATACATAATACATGTATATTGGCATCATTGACAGAAATATATAAAGTTTTGCAATGACAAAAAGAGAACATAGTTCAAACATCCCCTAGTGATAACATAAGTCTCTTGACAGTGTAAATGAATTCTGGAGTAAAGAACATTTTATTTCAAGTAAGACTTTTACTAACGCTACTGAAGCTAACACACACTTTTCTATACAATAAATTTTTATGTAATATTTGAGATCTTCTCGTTCAGACTCTTCCTTTTTAGTTTTTTGTTTTGTTAGTTGGTATGTTTTTTAATTGCAAAAGAGATTCAAAGAAGATAAAGAAAAGTTAAAGTTCATAAAGTGCCAGAGTAACATCTAGGATACCGCCTGCTACACTTTTGGGAGTACAATTGTATTTTCCCTCCTTAGTTCAATAAAATTGATCTTGAGCTTTGTAATAAAAATTTGCTAACATAGCACATCAAATGGCTCATGTAAAGTTTACAGAATGTGTTTGGCTGCTGAAGGAGCTAAGACTAGAGGCTCTAGTGAAGGCATAAGTTTGTGACCTTGCTATACATTTTTCTACCGACTTGAGGAAGTGCTTACATCACACCAAGCCTTAGTTTCTCCATGTGACAAGTGTGGGGACCAGTACATGATACATAATCAAACAAGGTTAGTTTAGTTTAGTTTAATTAGTAATTATAAAGGTTTTACTCACCTTTTCTTATAAGCAAGATATTATCCTTTGGATATATTTCCACATTCTTCTCACTCTTCTCATTCATTATCTCCTTTTCTGACAATATCATCCTTAATGAATGTACAACTTACATAAGGTATAAATTCCTTGAGTGCAGAGACAATACTTATAACCTTTTTATAAACTGGATAATATTCTAAGAGATGTATATTATTTCATTCAAAAAACTCTCTAAGACAGCTCTTATTATAATACCCATTTTAATTTTAAGGAAACTGAGCACAAAGAGGTTAAGAGACTTGGATGAAATCACACAGCAAGGAATTTTGAAATCTGGATTCAAACCTGAGCACAATATCATTATTATTGCAATATCATTAGCCTTACTACTATTTCACTGTCTTTCATGTTAGCTCTCAGTAAATGTTTTCATAAGAAATAATAAACAGTAATTAAATGTGTACCTTTCAATAATGCTCACTTGTCATTGTAGTTTTAAATAGGTATTAAGAACATTATCATGCCCAAGATTAGTATGCATGACTATTTTTCTGCATTCAATAATACCTCCTATTGTAGCTTTGAATTTCTGTAGGAACTGATTGGATTTTAAATAAAAAAAGAACAATTAAAGCTTTTTAGAAACTATTTTTGAGGGAAGGACATAGAGATAATCAAATGAATAAGAATTATTTACAGAATAAAATTGAAAAGAATACCATGATAGAGGTATGGATCATAACTGGTTGTGCTGTTTGCATTCAATGTTTATTTAGTAATAATTAATAGTGTTTATTAATAGATACTATTTATTAACAATTATATTCTTAATACTTAATACTATTAATTATTAATAGTATTATTCTCATAAAAACTTCAAATATGTAAAAAAAATTCTCGATACATAAATAAACGGGGTTAAGCAAGCGATCATTGCAATAAGGATAATAGCCTTACCTTGAACCTTGGGTTCTAGCAGCTGCAAGATGGTACTTCCCTGAAGGTCAGCACCTCAAGAAGTATAAAATGGCATCACAACTAGACAACTGGCAAAGTATATTTACTCATTTTTCTTTTCCTTTTTTCACATCATACTAGTGATTTCGCTAGCAATTTTCACTGTGTTTCTACAGTATCTTGAGGTAAAATGATAAATTACCTGTCAGCAACTGCAACAACTATGTGGATGAGGAGACTTATTGCAAGACATGGATTTACTGACAGTCTTTTTCAGGGAATGTTTGAAATCTCAAATGGTTCAAATAGTTGAGAGTGTCAGCTTTCGGTCATGAGAATCATGTATTTCCATTTTTTTTTTTTTTGCTCAAAATATAACACCCACATCTTTAAAGTTCATAATTATCTAATAAATGTAATATAATACAACTAACATTTGTTGATTCTGGCTATGTAAAATTTGGTATTTAGGATCTGGGTATGTAAGGATGACTAATATGAATTTATGTTGCAATGAAGGAGGAATGCAGCAAGTACAAATTGACCTTAAAGAAACCTATTCCCATGAGTATGGAGAGTAACAAAGTGAGAGGCAGGAAAATTTTTTAAAATTAAAAATATCGAGTCAATTTACTTTAACCAAAGCTGTGAATTTATAGCGTACAGTCAATATTTACACGCCGATAATACTATTTAAAAAAGTATTTATTTACTTTGATAATATGATTCAGCAAATATGTAGGGCCTCCTTTTTTAATGTGCCAAATAGTTTCTAAATGTGGCGATGATTTGTCCTTCATTGAATTTGAAAGGACATATGCACTAAAAAAGTAACTTTCGTTTTAGTCAATGCTGTCATAACAATCACTACACTCCATGGGTGTTTCAAATATATCCTGTGTTTGTAGAGTGAATTGAAACTATGTGGCCTCCCTCTGATCTCAGATTTTATAGTATGATCTAAAGACCTATTAAAGTCCTAGAGAGCTCTAAGATGGCATAACTACCACTTTACTGATAACCTATATTCAGGGACCAGAGCAGGGGCAGTGGGTAGGTGTGCAGGTGAGTGACATATACAAGAATTAGGTCTTCCTGAATTCAAGGGAGGGCCTATGAAAATGTTTATTATTCTTGACAGATTCTTTTAGGAGTCTTCCCTTCCCTACTTTCCCATTTTATTAATAGCATCCATGATTTCACCATATAAAAGAGTCCCCAAAACCTTAGAAAATAACACAAAAATAATACTTTATAGTAATATGATTTATCTCTTCAAAGCATTTTTCATATACATTATTTTTCATTCTATTCTATTATTTATTATATTATTTTATATAATCCTCATAACTATTTTATGGGGTACATAGAACAGGCATTATTATTAATCTCAAGTAAGAACAGAGAGGAAAAAAATATGTTTAATGGCTTTCATAGAATGTTAATATTTTTAGACACTAAGGTCAAAAATTTCACTGATATTTGTATTTATAATTGTTTGTGGCATGGAGGGGGTGTTAGGTGAGAATGAAGGGATTAAAAGCAGTGAAGTCTTTCCATTCTTGGGATACCTCACTTAGTAGAATGTGTTCCAGCTCTTTCCAGGAGAATACAAGAGGTGCTATATCACCATTGCTTCTTAAAGCTGAATAGTGCTCCATGGTATACATATACCACATTTTATTAATCCACTCATGTATTGATGGACACTTGGATTGTTTCCACATCTTTGCAATTGTGAATTGTGCTGCTATAAACATTCGGGTGCAGGTGTCTTTTTCATAGAGTGACTTTTGTTCTTTTGGGTAGATGCCCAGTAATGGAATTGCTGGATAAAATGGTAGATCTACTTGTATTCCTTTAAGGTATCTCCATATTGCTTTCCACAGAGGTTTGCAGTCCCACTAGCAGTGTATGAGTGTTCCTATCTCTCTGCATCCACGCCAACATTTATTATTTTGGGACTTTTTGATAAAGGCCAGTCTCACTGGAGATAAGTGATATCTCATTGTGGTTTTGATTTGCATTTCCCTGATGATTAGCAATGTTGAGCATTTTTCATAAGTTTTTGGCCATTATTCTGTCTTCTTTTGAAAAGTTTCTGTTCATGTCCTTTGCCCACTTTTTGATAGGGTTGTTAGATTTTTTCTTGTTGATTTTCCTGAATTTAAGTAGATTCTAGTTATCAGCGCTTTATCGGATTTGTAGCATGCAAAAATTTTCTCCCATTCTGTAGGTTGTCTGTCTGTTCTTGTGACAGTTTCTTTGGCTGTGCAGAGCTTTTTAATTTGATTAGGTTCCATTTATTTATTTTTGTTGTTGCTGTGATTGCCTTTGGGGTCTTCTTCATAAATTCTTTCCCTAAGCCAATGTCTGTAATAGTTTTTTCAACATTTTCTTCTAGAATTCTTATAGTTT